>CM064547.1:55914211-56024476 GCA_032716605.1 Paralithodes platypus | reverse complement strand
TCACTGAATTTCATGACTATCGGAGTATGTAGGTTTGGTACTAAACCCTCTGCGATTTTCCATGTGTATGTTATTAGGTAACGTTCTCTTCTACGTTCCAGTGAGTACACATTCAGTGCTCTTAAACGCTCCCAATAGTGTAGATGTTTTATCGAACTTATATGCGAAGTGAAATTTCTTTGTACACTCTCTACGTCAATTATTTCACCTGCTTTGTATGGGGATGTTAATACGCTACAGTATTCAAGCCGCGGTAGCACTAGAGATTTGAAGAGCGTTATCATAGGCAATTCACCGCGTGTTTTAAAAGTACGCAGAATCCAACCCGTTAGACGTTTCGCAGCCGCCACTTTGACCTGGTTATGTACTTTGAAACCCATATTTTCAGACATTAATACCCCAAGGTCTTTCACACTGTCTTTCCGTTCTATTATGTGGTTAGATTCTGTTAAGTAATTTGTAATTTCTTTAACACCATTATTATCTCCGTACCGTACCGTATTAATTGGAATTTTTCCTCATTGAATTGCATGTTGTTTTCCCTGGTCCACTGGAATACTACATTCATGTCTTCCTGCAGTCGGCCCGTGTCCTCTTGTGTGTTTACTATCTTACTTTATTTTGTGTCATCAGCAAAAGACGACACCGTACTGTGTCTGGTGTTGGTATCTATGTCGCAAATTAGTATGAGGAACAGAAGGGGCGCTAGCACTGTTCCTTGGGGCACTGAGCTTTTGACATCCGAAGGCTCAGAAGTGACTTGGTTTACTGCTACCGATTGTTTTCGGTTTACGAGGAAATTGTATATCCACCGTCCGATTTTCCCAGTTATACCTTTTGCTTTCAGTTTGTGGGCTATTATACCATGGTCACATTTATCAAATGCCTTAGCAAAATCGGTGTAAATGACATCCACGTTTTTCTTTTCTTCTAGCGCTTTAAGAATTTTGTCATAGTGTTCCAAAAGTGTTCCATAGTGTTCCGTTCACTAACCCACCAACCCTTCCCAGTCAGCCGACCGTTCCTTTTTTATCCAAGCTACAGGCCCAGCTCCCATTGGCGGACGGATTCCAACAGAACCAGCGGGACTAACGATGCTTGTACAGTTTGCCGCACATATTCTATTCCGTTTGGGTCGTGATTTGGCAGAACTGCACCCACTTCCCCATCGCCCCTCCCTCATTCCACCTCCTATTAGTAAGAGGTGGAGTTGGGGAGGTGGGTGAAGCGCTGCCAAATCACGACCCCAACGGGATAGAATATGTGCGGCAAACTGTACATGACTACCACGCCGATATTGATAGGTTTTTAAATATTATTGCGTATTTTTTTATTGTATTTGGGAGTTGTTATTAAGCTGTGTATTGATTACCCGAATCTTCTGTTCAGTTATTGTCTGTATAAATATACTATATATCATGTACAGTACTGTATATTGTTTATGTTCGTTCCTCTCCGTTAATCATCTTCGCCAAGTGCGCCTAAAACTGTTGGCATTAAAATAATTAAACAATATATTATAATAAGATGAAGAGGTGCGGGAGAGGGTACAACAGGGGAAGAGGGTTGTACGAACGCTAAAAGCAGTAACAAGAAATAGGGTGGTCAGTATAGAAGTGAAGAAGTCCTTGCATGACAGTGTGGTAATCCCGACACTGACTTACGGAAGCGAAGCATGGACGTTGGTTGAGAGACTCAGACCAAGAGTGAGAGCAGTGGAAATGAATTACTTAAGGAGTGCGTGCGGAGTTACATGGAGGGATAGACAGACTAATGAGGAAGTAAGAAGGAGGTGTGGTGTGGAGGTAGATGTGCTGGAAAGTGTGAAAAGGAACAACTTGAGATGGTTCGGCCATATGGAACGTATGGAAAGCGAGAGAATGACTAAGAGGGTGTACGAGAGCGAGGTGGAGGGACAGAGGGGGAGAGGTAGACCGAATATGAGGTGGAAGGATGGAGTGAGGAACTACATGAACGAAGGCGATGCTGGTTGGGGTGAGGGGCGTCGACTGACTGGGGACAGAGGTGCATGGGGGCGGTTCGTTCGTGGCCACCCCTTCGGGGATCACGGCATCAGGCAATAGATAGATAGATAGATTATAATAATTTTCAAGACTTTGCACGAGAGAGTGTTAATGTTAATAACACTGTAGTCGCCACTGCATTACAGGCGGGATCCTTCGTACGTTCAGTGTGTGTGTGTGTGTGTGTGAGTGTGTGTGAAGGTGTGCAAGTGTGTTTTTGTGGCTGTACGTTTGTGTGTAGTCATGTGTGTGTGTATGTATGTATTTATTTATGTATGTATGTATTGTTACGGCTGGACCGGCAATACATATTCGGGATTCTTGATCGTAGGACAGAAATGGCTTAAGTGACAACGACACGCTCGATTCCAGTCCCAAATACTATATGCTCCAGACAACAAAAGCACCAACGCCCTACAGAGTTATCGTCTACGGTAACGAGGTACCTTAACTCGGCGAAAGTGTACAACAGGGGTAGGCTATGAGGCTAAACTCCCTCAGACATTTATAGGTTACGTTATTACTAAAGAAATGCAATACTCAAGAAACTACGTTAATATTAAGCCTCTAATAATGTAGAATAGAAGCAGGCTAAAGGTATGACAGTGAAATGCTAAATGACAAATGTACACGCCTACTCGAAAGCGCGTGCACTACACTAACTGTCCCCTACTAACATGCACTAGCATGTAGCATACAAGATGTTCATGATCCAGTAGATACCTAATAATACACATGGGAGGAACATAAATAGTAGTCACTTATTATAATAATGAATCTATACTTGGAATAACTAAAAGGTTGCAGGCAACAGTACTGCGCCGGTAGCCTACTACCGCATAGGCTACTTCGCTTCTCTCACTCTGTCTCCCCTCCGAGTCCGTATGCGCCCTACGCAACAGAACTCAGGACACAGCAGCAAAACGACAGTGCAGTTAATTGATACATGAAAGTATTAATAGTGTTGTCTATTGTGTGAGTAATGTGTATTGTAAAGTGTTATAGATATATACTTAAAGAGAGCTGCAATGCATAGTAAAATAAAGATATATCCCACTCATCATCCCCATGTGTTCTAGCTAGCAGGTCAAGTCACAGGAACAACGAGTCCCAGCACCGAAAGCGAGAACCCAGGAGAAGACTGTAGAGAACACAAGGACAGATAAATTACGTTACTCTACTATACCGGCACTACGAGCGAGCTGTAGTCTCGGGTGCTACACTCGCTCCTGGCTCGGTATGCAAATCAAGGCTAAGTCCTCGTCCCTCTACAGACAACTCCTGGGCATGGTCGGGCTCTTACACATGGCACCAGTCTAGTCACAAATGGGATGATGAGCGGGGCATATAACTCGTGAACATGTAGAACGTTCACCAACTATCCTCATCAAGAAGATCGCTGTTCACATTAACCCCTTAAATCTAATACATGTAAATATATGCTTGTCCTAAGAGTAATACGAGAGGTGAGTGCTGAAACTCCTTTAGGACCTCAAGGGAAGGTTATGCATTTAAAATAGAGAGAAGAATGAAATGAGAGTAATGTCGTCAGAGAGAAAGAGTGCAACCGTGAGAAGTGGGGAGAGAGAGCAAGGGATGTTAGAATCTCAAAGGTTCTAGGCAACCTGGTCATAGAACACGCAGCCAGCCTCCAGGCAATGTGCTGTACGACAACATGGGCCCAGCCCAGGCAGGCAACAATGGACTACCAACCCTATCGCGCCTAGCTATAAGCGCAAGGCTGCCAACCAGTCCATACGTCTGGCAACCACCCGGCCGGCAGCGCGGCGCGTTGCTACCCTCTTGCTCTGAAGCCTAACTCACTCTCTCTCTCTGAACTCCCATTGTCCTATCTATCAACTTCTCTATTGATACTACATATTAAATGGAAGGTCTCGACATGGCTTAAAACAAAACCCACCACTGGTTAGCACATGACGAGACCTTTGCAGAGATACAAAGAACAAAGTTATAAGTTGTCACACTCAATATACATAGCGGCTGACGGTAGCCAGATCACGGGCGGTACAGTGGAGTACCAAGGAGTACAATCAGGTTGCGTTGAACAGCACTGGGTGCGTCACAGCCCCCCCAAGATTTTAGATAATCGACCTTAGAAGCATTATCAAAATCTGACCGGCAACCAACCGACCTGCTACCCTTAGCTGCCCCTAATTGCAAAAGGTGCACAACAACTGAAGTGTGAATTATACATAAAACACAATATCGCATTCATTATGCTACAACAATAAAGACTTACAAAACTAAAAAAAAAGAAAGAGTTTTCTCGTTTATTTTATTGTTTTATAATCTTTTTGGACGGCGTTATGATAGCCTAATTTTACTCCTGCTCAACCCACACACCGTGCACGACTATCTTGGATCATCAACCCTTGATAGACAATCTGCTATCACGTTCTCACTCCCGGCAATATGCTGAATGTTGAGATTATACTCTTGGAGCATTAGGGACCACCTGGTCAACCGCATATTCCGATTGTGAAACTGATTTAGGAATTTCAAGGGATGATGGTCCGTATAAATCGTCACTACCGGGCCGTAGGCTGGAACATAAACTTCGAAATGTTTGAGCGACAAAACGATAGCAAGAAGCTCCTTCTCTATAGTCGAGTAATTCCTTTGTGCCGAATTAAACTTGCGAGAAAAGAAGCTCACTGGGTGTTCCAAGCCCTCGGAATCAGTCTGCAGTAACACTGCCCCGGCACCCACACCGCTGGCATCAGTCGCCAGCTGAAAACTCCTGGAGAAGTCTGGGGCCCTCAAAATCGGATGTGTACACAGCAGGTGCTTGACTAGGTCGAAAGCCCTCTGACACTCCGCAGCCCAACAGAACTTCACTGACTTCGACAGTAGATCAGTTAACGGTGCTAAGACAGTAGAGTATCCCCGGATGAAGCGCCTATAATAGCCTATCATACCTAGGAACCGCATGACCTGGCGCTTAGTGGTGGGCCTGGGAAACATATTGATAGCCTGTATCTTGCTCAGGGGGGGGCACACCCGGCCTAACCCGACCACAAAGCCAAGATACTGCACAGTAGCCTTTACAAACTCGCACTTCCTCAGGTTCACCACCAGCCCAGCATCGTGCAACTTCCTAAACAGGGTCTCTAAGTGCCTTAGGTGATTTTCAAAATCGTCATCATATACTATCACGTCATCAAGGTAGACCGTGCAGTTAGGGATTTCGTCACAAATATCGTTCATCAGGTTCTGAAACGTGGCAGGTGCGTTCTTAAGCCCATAAGGCATTACGTTACATTGGTAGGTCTTGCCATCTACCACAAAACCACAAACTTGCTTAGCTCGGTCCGACAGGGGCACTTGCCAGTAGCCTTTTACAAGATCAATTTTAGTAAGGTACTTTGCATTCCCTATCTTGTCCACGCTGTCGTCAACTCGAGGCAAAGGGTAGGGGTTGGTAGTGGTCAAGCCATTTAGCCTACGAAAATCTATGCAGAACCGCACCTTGCCGTCAGGTTTTGGCTGCAACGTGACGGGTGATGTCCACTTCACATAACCTTCAGTGATCATCCCTCTCTCAACCATGTACTTTAACTCCTCCCGTAAAGCTGGCAAATTTACCGGGGGCACACGGTAGGGCACTGACTTGAAGGGCACATTATCACCGACGTCCACGTCGTGCGTTACCTGAGTAGTGAGACCTGGGTGTTCGGCGAAAACAGAGGGGTATGACCTGAACAGGCCTAGGACAGCAGCACCCTGGTGCTCAGGCAGGTGACTTACAGCTTGCCTAGCCTCTTGTTCAGTATTCCCCGCCCACTGTTCCGCGGAAATGACACAGTCCCAGCTATCCTCCTCAGCAGCATGACTGTCCCCACCTCCTTCTCCACCCTGGCCGCTGCAGGCCAGCACAGGAACAGTGAGAGGCTCTGAGGGGCGTCTCACATACTCTTTCATGAGGTTAACATGACATAACTGATGTTTTTTCCTACGGTCAGGTGTTGCAACGAGATAATCAAGGTCGGACAGTTTCTTAGCCACCACATACGGCCCAATGAACTTGGCAGAAAGGGGGTGTCCAGGCAAAGGTAAAAGCAACATTACCTCCTGACCCACCGAAAACTCCCGAAGCTTCACCTTGGCGTCATACTGGTGCTTCATGACCGCCTGTGCATTAACCAAGTTATTACCTGCCGCTGCCATGCAACCTATAAGTCTCTCCCGGCTCTCAAGGACATATTTAAGTACAGACCCCGGCTTCTCTTCGCCCTCCCAGATCTCTTTCACCATACTTAAAGGTCCTCTCACATTATGGCCAAAGACTAGTTGATTTGGACTGAACCCCAGGCTCTTTCCTGGGACTTCACGTGCAGCGAACAGAACATACGGCAGACCCAAATCCCAATCAGTGTCATGTTCTGCACAGTAACAGCGTAGCATACTCTTCAGGGTCGAGTGCCACCGCTCCAAGACTCCCTGACTCTCGGGATGGTAGGCTGACGACACTACAGAACATATACCGTGCAACTGAAGGGTTTGCTTGAACAATTTGGATGTAAAATTGCTCCCCTGGTCTGACTGCACCTCACGTGGAAATCCATAGCGGGAACAGAACAATAATAAGTTTTTAACAACTGCCTTTGCCGAGCCGTTTCTCATGGGGTATGCGTCCGGGTATCTCGTAGCCACATCCATGATTGTCAACAGGAATTTATTGCCACTCCTAGTAGGCGGGAAAGGGCCAACCAAATCTACTACAACTTTGCTGAACGGAGGCCCGGTGACAGGTATGGGAAACAAAGGTGCCTTCGGGATTGTCTGGTTAGGCTTCCCCGTTGTCTGGCAGGTCGCACACCCAGCCACCCATGCACAGACATCAGCCTTGACCCCAGGCCACCAGAAAAACCTGCCCAATGCCGCCAATGTTTTTGTTACCCCCAAATGACCCGCCACCGGCACATCATGCGCCAGACACAATAAGGACTCTCTATACTTATTTGGAACAACCACCTGGTCTACTACCCTCGCACCGCCCTCCCACTTCGATTTGGGGTCTAAAAATCTGCGGTACAATATCCTGTTGAGCCTAAAGAAATCTCCCGGCTTCGCATCCCCATCTTCCTCCAACTCTATGGCACCATTGCTATAACGAGCTAGGCTAGCGTCTTGCAGCTGCTGCTCACTTATGTCCCCGGGCGTCAATGCATCAAGATGGTTTTGTAATAAGACATTACCCCGGCTAGTAGGCTCTACTGCCTTAGTGGCTCTCGCTACAGCTCTTGCCTCACGCGAAGTCTTACCCAACTCTGCCTTGTTACACACCATCTCTGGGCCAGAGTCAACTCCCGTGTTTATTATAGGTCCAAGTACCGAATCACCGAGAAGTGCAGCAGAATCAATGTCCCTTTTCCTGCCCTTAGCAACCTTCTCCTGATCCTTCCTCCACTGTCCCCGAGGTTGAGTGCTAGGCTGTGCAGGAGCCGCAGAGCGAGATCGGGTTACCACACAGGCCATCTCATCCTGTTGGCACCTCCCAACCCATTCCCGATTCTCACCATCCACGTCGGCCGCCCTCTCGGCAACGACTAAGGGTGGAGTCCCGGAAGTGGGCACCGCAAAGTCGTTGCCGAGAAGAAGGTCGACGCCCTCAACTGGCAAACACTCAACGATCCCTACATCCAGCTCCCTGCACACCTCTCCCACTCTCAACTCCAACCTCACAAGTGGGTATGACCTCGTAGCATTTATACCCTGCACCACAACAACTCTGGCCGCATTTATCGGTTTCCCTGTGAAGTTCCTCAACAAAGTTTGCGAAGCCCCCGTATCCCTCAACAAGTCAACCCTCCGTAGTTCACTCCCCCAGCTCACAAACCCGTGTCCCCGATGGCTACAGAAAGTGTCCCGGACAGGTGTCGAGCCTTCCGTACGCTTCTTTACCGCGTGTGCCTCAGCTGCTGACAACCTACCCTGGGCAGTTGCTGCAGCCTTCAGAGACACACCGATACTGTGAACCAATGACACCGGCTTAGCGGGAGTGTTACTAGGGCACTCACGTGAATAATGGCCTAGCTTCTGACATTTGTAACATTTCACATCCCCAATGGGCTTCTTCCCTTGTGCGGGCGAAGAAGGGGCCTGACCTTTAGTAAACGGGAGAGGCTTGTGTTTGTAGGTGTTATTAGGTGCAATGCTTTTAGTGTGGTTATGTGTGTCATAGGATTTGTTATTATCGAAAACTCTGGTGGGTGGGGTATAGCGCCCCTTCTGCCCTGACTCAGCCCTCTGAGCGGCACCGCAACCACGAATCAATAATAATCTGAGGTCTGCCATCTTGGCAGCCTCCTCTACTGTCTTGGGACATTTTTCCTTAATGTTCAGCGTTAGATCGGTTCCAGTACATTTGTAAAACTGTTCCAGATAGAAAAGTTGCTTAATTTCCTCAGCCGACTCTGCGTGCTCGGACCGAAACCAGTTATTACATGCATCTGTTAAGTCCCGTGCGTGCTCCATAAAACTGACGTCGCTCTTCTTATTCACGCCACGGAACTTCAATCTATAAGTTTCGGTTTGCAGTTCGTAGGCCCGGAGCACAGCCTCCTTCACCAGTCCATACACGACACTCTCGTCCAGTGACAGTGCATCGTAGGCTTTCAACCCCTTACCCACTAGACGTGATGAAACTAATGCTGCCCATTTAACCTCCGGCCAGTCATACTCACGACACTTCTTTTCGAAACGAGCAAAAAACTCAGTCACTGCTGTCTCATCAAATGCGGGTACTAACTTAATTAAATGCGAAAGTGAGTCTGTAACCGGTGCCCACCACCGAGATGACGCCCCATGGTCTCTACTCTAGACTTCTCGACATCCATTTCAGCCTGGTACCTGGTTGCATCCTGATTGGCTTGGATTCTAGCAACCTCTATGCGTTCTATACTAGCCTGTTGTATCCGAGTCTCCTGCAGCTTAATCCGTTCTATACTAGCCTGTTGTATCTGAGTCTCCTGCAGCTTAATCCATTCTATACTAGCCTGTTGACTCTCTCGCAACTTAAGCTTAGCTAGTTCTAGCTGAAATAACATCTCAGGAGACAGGCCTGGGGGGGGAGAGCACAAAATGGGGGATCCACACCGAGACGTGTTTACGGGTAAGCCAGCTTGCCATTGAGAACCCTCCTGCTGCATCGTGCTAAGACTCGCTGGCTGAGGGCCCAGCTCAGGGGTAGAGTGGAATGGAGGCTTGGAGGGAACTCCCCAAGACCCCACTCCACCCACCGCCCCATCGCCATAACCCAACAAACATGCCACCAAATTCTTCTTGGGCCAACTGACAGGACAGTCCCGCCCCAAAACCGTGGCTAAACAGCGAAGACCGTAACAATCAATAGCCTGCAGGCGCTGTTCGGTCAAAGGTGTCTGCAAAAATGCCCGGGCATCCCTCTCTCCACTTATAACACTCCCCTCCCTAAATATCTGCTGTACTTGCTGGTCACTAGGCTGTACCGTGTTATCCTCCCCGTAAATGATGAGTCATTAGACATAGTGCTGGTTATACAATTGCTGTTCATAAAAAAAAAGTGCTTATTACTAATTGCAGTCTCGACTCACAAAATGTTAAAGATGCTTGAATGACTCTACTCTAGACACCTAACGAAACAATCTGCAAGTCCACCAATACAATAATGACACAATAAAAATTCCTCCAATATGCAAGAAAATTCTAGCCAGCTCTACTAGGTAGCATAGAATAGTTCTCCAAAAAATATGTGATAGGATACTACTGAATCTTGTGCAAGGTCGCCATTTTGTTACGGCTGGATCGGCAATACATATTCGGGATTCTTGATCGTAGGACAGAAATGGCTTAAGTGACAACGACACGCTCGATTCCAGTCCCAAATACTATATGCTCCAGACAACAAAAGCACCAACGCCCTACAGAGTTATCGTCTACGGTAACGAGGTACCTTAACTCGGCGAAAGTGTACAACAGGGGTAGGCTATGAGGCTAAACTCCCTCAGACATTTATAGGTTACGTTATTACTAAAGAAATGCAATACTCAAGAAACTACGTTAATATTAAGCCTCTAATAATGTAGAATAGAAGCAGGCTAAAGGTATGACAGTGAAATGCTAAATGACAAATGTACACGCCTACTTGAAAGCGCGTGCACTACACTAACTGTCCCCTACTAACATGCACTAGCATGTAGCATACAAGATGTTCATGATCCAGTAGATACCTAATAATACACATGGGAGGAACATAAACAGTAGTCACTTATTATAATAATGAATCTATACTTGGAATAACTAAAAGGTTGCAGGCAACAGTACTTATCCGGTAGCCTACTACCGCATAGGCTACTTCGCTTCTCTCACTCTGTCTCCCCTCCGAGTCCGTATGCGCCCTACGCAACAGAACTCCGAACACAGCAGCAAAACGACAGTGCAGTTAATTGATACATGAAAGTATTAATAGTGTTGTCTTGTGTGTGAGTAATGTGTATTGTAAAGTGTTATAGATATATACTTAAAGAGAGCTGCAATGCATAGTAAAATAAAGATATATCCCACTCATCATCCCCATGTGTTCTAGCTAGCAGGCCAAGTCACAGGAACAACGAGTCCCAGCACCGAAAGCGAGAACCCAGGAGAAGACTGTAGAGAACACAAGGACAGATAAATTACGTTACTCTACTATACCGGCACTACGAGCGAGCTGTAGTCTCGGGTGCTACACTCGCTCCTGGCTCGGTATGCAAATCAAGGCTAAGTCCTCGTCCCTCTACAGACAACTCCTGGGCATGGTCGGGCTCTTACACATGGCACCAGTCTAGTCACAAATGGGATGATGAGCAGGGCATATAACTCGTGAACATGTAGAACGTTCACCAACTATCCTCATCAAGAAGATCGCTGTTCACATTAACCCCTTAAATCTAATACATGTAAATATATGCTTGTCCTAAGAGTAATACGAGAGGTGAGTGCTGAAACTCCTTTAGGACCTCAAGGGAAGGTTATGCATTTAAATAGAGAGAAGAATGAAATGAGAGTAATGTCGTCAGAGAGAAAGAGTGCAACCGTGAGAAGTGGGGAGAGAGAGCAAGGGATGTTAGAATCTCAAAGGTTCTAGGCAACCTGATCATAGAACACGCAGCCAACCTCCAGGCAGTGTGCTGTACGACAACATGGGCCCAGCCCAGGCAGGCAACAATGGACTACCAACCCTATCGCGCCTAGCTATAAGCGCAAGGCTGCCAACCAGTCCATACGTCTGGCAACCACCCGGCCGGCAGCGCGGCGCGTTGCTACACTCTTGCTCTGAAGCCTAACTCACTCTCTCTCTCTGAACTCCCATTGTCTTATCTATCAACTTCTCTATTGATACTACATATTAAATGGAAGGTCTCGACATGGCTTAAAACAAAACCCACCACTGGTTAGCACATGACGAGACCTTTGCAGAGATACAAAGAACATAGTTATAAGTTGTCACACTCAATATACATTGCGGCTGACGGTAGCCAGATCACGGGCGGTACAGTAGAGTACCAAGGAGTACAATCAGGTTGCGTTGCACAGCACTGGAGTGCGTCACAATACCCATAATAAACACTCCGGTATACTGGTTCAGGAGATATATAGTTTGGTGTTTATATATCTCCATACCCATAATAAACACTCCGGTATACTGGTTCAGAAGATATATAGTTTGGTGTTTATATATCTCCATACCCATAATAAACACTCCAGTATACTGGTTCAGAAGATATATAGTTTGGTGTTTATATATCTCCATACCCAAAATAAACACTCCGGTATACTGGTTCAGGAGATACAATTTGGTCTCGGTATTTAGATTTTACATGATCAAAGTATAAACTATCCCCCCCGTAGATTAATTGTTACTGGTACGACACCAATATACCGTCCAAGACCTTTATCGTGTTTAATGCCTTAATTATATTATTTAATGCTTACACGTTTGTCTCTAATGATTTCAGGAATAAATACCTAAATACTTAATAGTAAACTGATATTAATTAACCCTTTCGTGCTCCAATACGCATTTATTTTCTGTTTTCTGGTAATTATTAGACGATTGTATTCAGATTAGGAAGGGTATATGGAAGTCAGAGGGTTAATTGAGATAGTATTCACCCTTTTAATACCCACAGATCCTTCCTAAGCTGCATAAAATCGTCTAATGACAGTCAAAATAAACTACTAAAACGCGTCAGAGCTTCAAAGGGTTAAGGGGAGGTCTTTATTGTGTTTCCTAAACTTCCATCAAGCTTGAAATTACACCCCCTGGGGTCCCTTTTAAGATATATTTGTACATTTTTCGGTAGAAAAATTTTAAATTTCTTAAATTACAGGCTCGCTATCGCTCGCCAGGATAAAATCGACAGGTGAATGACACGAAAGGTGTCAATTTGGGGTGAAAGTTCTTAAAATCGCTAAACTAATGGGGCGAACGCTTTATAATATCAAAAGCAATGGGGCTAAATATGATAGGAGAAAGGAGTAAAGAAAAAAATCCCTCAAGTGGAGATCTCCCCTTAAAGGTACGGTATATATCCGAACCAGAGCGGACGTTGACCTTTAACGCAATAACCGTCCCAATCAATAGTGGACTGGCCCGGTGACAACAGAATATTGGGAGAGCCACCCGCTTTGGTTGAAAGTCAAAACGGCCACACTCCAAAACGGCCACACTTCAAAATGGCCACACTTCAAAACGGCTACACTTCAAAATGGCCATACTTCAAAACGGCCACACTTCAAAACGGCCACACTTCAAAACGGCTACACTTCAAAATGGCCATACTTCAAAACGGCCAAATCCACGGTTCATTTTTTGATCGATTTTTTCGTTTATTTATTATTTTTCTAGTTTCCTCCATAGACCTCCATCAAACTTAAAAAAAAAAAAATCCCCAAGATCCCCTCTTCAAGATATATTTGTAGGCTACAATTATTAATAGAAAAATTCCTGGCCGAAGGCCGGTTCCTCCTAAACTACAGGCTCGCTTTCCCTCGCCAGGAAAAATCGACACCTACAGTAAATGACACGAAAAGTCTTAATATTGACAAAGAAAAGGGGCAAAAGGTCTCAAAATTACCAAACTAATGGGCCGAACGTCTTAAAATTTGAAAACTAATGGGGTTAAGCATGAGGGAGAAGGGTGTCCAGAAAAACCGACCACCTTCCCCTTAACTGACTGTCATCAGCTTAGTGGATTTTCTAGCCCCCCTTCTACCTGTGTTTAGCTCATTGGTTTTTAATTTTAAGACTTTCGGCCCATTAGTTGGGCGATTTTAAGACTTTACGCCCCATTTATTTGTCAATATTAAGACTGTTCGTGTTATTTACTGTAGGTGTCGATTTTCCTGGCGAACGAAAGCGAGCCTGTAGTTTAGGAGGAACCGGCCTTCTGCCAGGAATTTTTTATACTGCCATTTGGGTGTCGATTATTTCCTAGCGAGCGATAGCGAGCCTGTAATTTTAAGAGTTACCAGCCTTCGGCCGGAACATTTTCCTACCGAAAAATTTAAGTTTTATCGTGAAGGGGGTCTAGGGTTTTTTTCTTTTTTTGTTCAGCTTGATGGAAGTTTAGGGAGGAAATATAAATAAAATAAAATAAAATAAAATAAAACAATAAGCAAATACAAACGCCCATCTCCCCTTAAATGATGTAGCCTACTACTTCCAAACATTGCAATACTACAATATAGTATTATTCTATAGGTACCCCTTGAGGATCATGACGCGTTTTGACAGTTTATTCTGGCTCTTATTAAACGATTTTATCCAGATAAGGAAGGGTATATGGAAATCAGTGGGTTAAGGGGAGACGAGCTGTTTGTTTGGTCTATTAATTATTGTATTAATTTATTTTTTAGTTTTCTCGCTAGACCTCCCTCAAACTTAGAAAAACACCCCCTAGACACACCCTCAAGATAAATTTATACATTTTTCGGTAGGTCCCGTTAGTTTGGGTAGTTGGACTACTTCGAGCTGGCTGCAAATCCCATCACCTTTCTCGTTTACCTGGACTTCATAGTGGCCGTTTGTTTGGTCTATTAATTCATTTATTCATATATTTTTTTAGTTTCCTCCCTAGACCTCCATCAAGCTTAGAAAACACTCCCTAGACCCCCCCTTCAAGATAAATGCGTACATTTTTCGGTAAACAAATGTCCCGGCCGAAGGCCGGTTCCTCTTAAAATTGCAAGCTCGCTATCACTCGCCAGGAAAAAATCGACACCTAAATGGCATGAAAGGTCTTAAAATTGACAACGAAATGGGGAGAAAGGTGTTAAAATCGCCAAACTAATGGGCCAAACGTCTTATAATCTCAAAATTAGTGGGGCTAAACATTAGGGAGAAGGGGGTCCAGAAAAACGGTCTGCCTCCCCTTAAGCTTAGGAAAGATTTTGGTGCCAAAGGGTTTATTGAGATATGCTTTACTTCTTCGTTTCTTAGAGGGCCTTCCAAAGCTTAATTAAATTGTCTAATGATAGCCCGAACAAAGTGTAAACAAAAATCATCCAGATACTGAAAGTGGTTTTAAGAATATGTATTTGTATTTGAGTATTTGTGAGTTTTGGGCTATAACGAAGTTGGAGCTGTAACCATGAATATTTATCTGAATGACCAGCTAAAATACAGGTGTAGTGCATTTATAAACCCATACAAATGTATTTATCATACTTTCCATCCATCAGAAACCTACATTAGTATTGCATTTCTGTTTAATATCGATGTTTACGGCTCCAACTTCTTCGTAGCCTGATACTCACAAGTGGTTAATTACGGTACTAAAAGTGTCCTTGTGTTCGTGTGGTTAAGGGGAGATTTGTATATATCTGTATGTATTTGTTCATATATACATTTATTTATATATTATGTTTAGTTTCCTCACAAGACCTCCATCAAGCTTTTAAAAAAACCCCTAACACCCCCCTTCAAGATTTTTTTTTTTTTTTTTTGTGGTAGACAAATTTCCCGGCCAAAGGCCGGGTCCTGCTAAATTACAGGCTCGCCAAGAAAAAATCGAAACCTAAATGGCACAAAAGGTCTTAAAATCGCCAAACTGATATGGCTCAACATTAAAGAGAAGTTAAAGCAAACCTTCCGTTAAAGCTGATACCCAACAATAACTTGGAGCTTTTGCTTGGCTTTGATTAACCTCTTCATGTTTCCTTCAGCTATCTTACGAAAAGGAATACATTGTTTGAAAAGACTATTTACAACTCTATTAACCCCCTTAACCCTCTCTGTACCGCCGACATCATTTATATTTTATTCTGGCTACTACTAACCGATTATATACAGTTTAGGAAGGATCTCTAGCAATAATGATAAGACTTCGAACTATCTCAATCAACACTTTTAACTACCGGTACCACAGATCCTTCCTAGACCGCACAAACTCGTCTAAATATGGCTAGAATAAGATGTAACAGACGTCGCTGGTACAGAAAAGGTTAAAGGAAGAGCAAGAAAAGAGTCAAATAAGTCCGAAATAACTTGCCCTATTTGTTTTAAATGTCGGCATATAATTCACAATATCAGCTCATTTTCTATTCAAACTATACCAGGTAGCATGCAAAACTATTCATGAATTATTGAATTACACAATAAATACAGGTAAATATAATATTTTAGTGTAGAATAGCGTTAAACTATATACATTTAAGCCGAATGGAAACTCCAGCACTCAAAAATATGAAGATAATAATTATATACACATCTATGTAGTCTTAAATTTTGTACTTATAATTTTTGTACTACATAGTACCACAATACACTTATTCCTTAGAGGCCACTAAATATTCTAAAATAGCTTAAATGGGAGGTTTTTATTTTCTGTACCCCTTCTCCCTGATGTTTAGCCCCATTAAGTTTGAGATTTTAAGATGTTCTCCCTATTAGTTTGGCGATTTTATGATTCTTCGCCCCATTTCTTTGTCCTTTCTAAGAACTTTCGTGCCATTTAGGTGTCGATTTGTTTCCTGGCGAGCGATAGCGAGCCTGCAATGTTGGAGAAACCGGCCTTCGGCCAGGTCATTTCGTGTACAAATATTATCTCGATGGGAGTCTAGGCAGGATTTTCTTTTTAGCTTAACAGAGGTCATAGGAGCAAATTACAAACCTCCCCTTAAGCCGTCCAGCCCCGGCTAGTTTTGTAATGTTTGTTCAACAGAACCCGGCCGGTTTTAAAAAAATTGTTTTATTCCAGAAACAATAGCGAATGGGTTAGGAATGAAGGAAAAACCACGAAAAACCGCTCAAAAAGCTTAAAGAATGGTCCTACAGAGCCCCCGAAAACATATTTTACAAGAGTAAAAAATTGAAGGCAATTACCCCAAAAAAACAGGTTATTGCGCGCTCACGCGCACGCAAGTGGACTTTGAGAGTTTTCAACCATCGGCACGGTTGCGTGGGATACGTACACAGTTCCCATACAAATCTGAGCCCTCTTGTGTGGCTACACCTGAGGTTATGGTCGGCGCAATTAGGGAGACGCGCCAGGCGCGTCTCTGGGGCTGTGCGTTACATACATCGCCGACGCGTCAGGCGCGTCGCTGGGGCTGTACGGGTTAAAGCATATTTTGGTTTTGTTTGTGTAATTCACAGCGATTTAGAAAATGATAAGCAAATGGGAGCCTTTACAGGGATTGTATGTCCGTATTTATTTATCTATTTATCAACTCTGCGAAGCAGAGTGGTATCGCACACACATATCCCGCCCGTATACTGTGCACCACCAGTCAGCTTATCTGTCGTCGTCGTCATCCGTCGTCGTCGTCCGTCTGTCTGTCCAGAAACTCCTAGACCGTTCGATGGATTTTCACCAAATTTCACAGGTATATCCATTTGGTCAATGCAGAGGTCAGTCAAAAAGAAATTTTCCATTTAACTTAAAGGTTAAGGTCAAAGATCAAGGTTAAAAATAAGGTCAATATTTCATATTTTTTAGTTTTTACTCAAATGTCTTCATTTTCACTATACAAGTTACTGGTAACTTTGATTTCGTATTAACCAAATTGTAGGTAAATATTATAAAGGGTAAAGTCAAAGGGCAAGGTCAAAGGTCAAAATAAGTTTTTCACTAGTATTTCTTATACTAACTGTTAGATTCTCACTAGGCTTACCATGTATATTCGGAATACCTAGGCCAAGGTCATACAAGAAACTATACAATTCCATATGAACGGTCAAGGTCAAATAAAAGGTCAATATGCTATTTGCTTTACTTTGCATGCAAATTCACAAAATCTGGTGAGATAGTTGCACTTTACATGAAAACGAAAATAATACATTTGGAAACACATATCATAAAGATCAAGATAAAGGTCAAGTCACTATTCTATTAATATATATGAAACTAACATGGGTTTTAATTAAATTAGGCATGCCTATTTGATTTTCTGGGGCAATTTCAATGCAAACAAAAAATTACTCTTACATAAAGGTCATGGTCAAAGGTCAACTTTTACTATTTATTTTACCTTTTACTCAAATGTCTTCATTTTCACTATACAAGTTACTGGTATATAACCTTGTTAATCTTATTGTCCAAATTTTGGATACATATTCTAAAGGGTAAGGTCAAAGATCAAGGTCAAAGGTCAAAATAAGCTTTTTACTAGTGTTTATTACACTAACTGTGAGATTCTCACTAGGCTTACCATGTACTGTATGTTAGGAATGCCTAGGCCAAGGTCATACAAGAAACTATACAATTCCATATGAAAAGGTCAAGGTCACAGGTCAAGGTCAATATATTTTATTTGCTGTTCATGCAAACTTCACAAAATTTGGTGAGATAGTTGCACTTTAAATGAAAATTAATATGATATATTTTGAGACATAAAGGTCAAGATAAAGGTCAAAGGTCAAGGTCAACTATTATATCAATATATATGAAACTAACTGATGGGTTATTAATGAAATTAGGCATGCTTATTTGATTTTCATGGGCAATATCAATGCAAACAAAAATGTACTACATATAAAGGTCAAGGTCAGAGGTCAACTTTTATTATTTATTAAAAAAATATTACCGGCTGTGTTAGTTGCTTATTACATAAATAACATATACTGTGTATCAGATTTCACACAATAGTTAAGGTCAAAGGTCACGGTCAAAAGAAGAGTGTTTCTCATTCTCCATAATCTCCTCCTAGACTGTTTAATGTATTGTCACCAAATTGTACAGGCAAATTCAGTTGGTCAATGCGACGACCATCCAAATATATGTATTTTATTTTTAGCCAAAGGTCAAGGTCACAGTATATGATCACTATTTGTAATCTATATGTTTTTATACAAATTGCACCATATTCATAATGCTAGTTAATAAGAACATTGGTGTTAACCTAACTAAATCCTCGATAAGAACTTCCATGATCAAAGGTCAAGGTTAAAAGTCAAAATATGTTTTTACTAGTATTGCCTATTTAATGTAAGATTATCACTAGGCATATCATGCATATTCGGAATTCCATTTGATAGTTCAAGGTAAAACATAAGTTCAATATGCGCATTTCTTTACAATGCATGTAAACTTCAAAATTTGTTGAGACAGTGTGCTTCAAATGAAAATGAAAATGTTAAATTTTCAGACATCATGGAAGTCAAGATGAAGGTTCAAAAGGTCAAGGTCAGCCATTCCTTTATAACTATGGCCGGGTTTAGAATAGTTGAAAACCTGATAATTAAACTGAATAAAATTGTCTATTATCATCCAGTATAAAATGTAAAAGGACAGAACTGGTACTGAACGGGTTAATGTTTCGTCACAAATTTTGCAGGCAAATTCGGTTGGTCAATGAGACGATTGTCGCCCCCGTCGGGGGCGAGATGTTTTTGGAGTGAATCCTCCAGTATTATTGGTGATTATTAGTGATGATGGTGATAGTAGTAGTGATGATGGTGATAGTACTGATGATGACTGTAGCAGAGATGGTAGTAACAGCAGGGATGATGGTGATACTTGTAGACAGTAGTGATGATGATGGTAGTAACGATGGTGACAGTAGTAGTAATGATGATGAAAGTACTAGTAGTAATGATGATGGTGACAGTAGTAGTGATGATGGTGATAGTACTAGTAGTATGCGTATGGGTATAGTAGTAGTGGTGATGGTGACAGTAGTAATGATGATTTAAGATGTATGGTGATAATTGTAGTGATGGTGATAGTTGTAGTGATAATGATGACTAGTGATGATGTTAGTGACGATGGTGATGGTGACTGCTATAATGATGATAGTGGCAGTTGTAGTGATGATGGTGACAGTTGTAGTGATGATAGCAGTATTGATGATGATGATAGTAGTAGTTATAATGGTGGTAATAGTAGTGATCATAGATAAACCATGGTAACACATCGCAGAGTTGGGTATGCCGTTTTGATTTTGGGCAAAGCGGCACTTCTACTTTATTTTATTTTTGTTTTAAAGCTTAATGGAGGTCTAGCGAGGAAACTAAGAATAAATAAGTATATAAATTTATAGACCAACAAAAATAAACCCCACCCCCTTAACCCTTTCCCTTCGGGTAACGTTCCAGAAAGCCATGGCAATTTACAAGCTTTTAAAGCCTCTTAAAGCCAGTAAAAACGAGGCAAGGGAGCTGGAGCGTGAATGGCAACACGTCATTCTCCCAGCCAGGCGGCCGCGGCAATGGAGGGCTCTGAGTCAGAGTCTCGCAAAATATTACAGTGGTGCCAAAGGCAAATGTAGCGAGACATTAGCGATAATTGCTCATTTTAGCGAATGTCTATGTTAGCGCAGCGGGTGAACCTCGCAAGCTACGAAGTCCATTTTGGTGTCATTTTGAAGCTATTTTCTTCTAGTTTTCGGCTGAATACATTTCATTTCATTCAGACTCTTGCCTAATCAATAAGGAGTGCCTGAATGAGCCCTAATATGGCGAAAATATGCCCGCACCGTAAGTGTTAACGTTCACTCTTTTCAAAGGTTTTAATTCATTTATTATTTATTTTTTTAGTTTCCTCTCTAGACCTCAATCTAGCTTTAAAAATACCCCAAGACCTTCCTTTGAGATAAATTGGTAAATTTTTTGGTAGAAAATTGTACCGGTCGAAGGCCGGTTACTCTTAAATTACAGGCTCGCTTTCGCTGGCCAGGAAAAAAATTACACTAAATGGCACGAAACGTCTTAATATTGACAAGTAAATGGGGCAAAAGGTATTAAAATAGCCAAACTAATGGGGGGAACGTCTTAAAATCTAAAAACTAATGGAGCTAAACATAGGGAGAAGGGTGTCCAAAAAAATGCTTTCCCTTAATGGGTTGGTTATTCTTACTTTCGCTATCCATGTTGACATTCTGAATCTAAAATTACGTTATGAAGTAAAATAGTCCATAAAAATAGTCGTTGCTGTATTATATTTTGGTGTACAGGTATGCTTACCGGGCTGAAATGGTTGATAAATTATAAATACCGGTACCGCACTAAACTTAGAGAGGTCTTTCCAAAACTAAGAGAGAGAGAGAGAGACATTCGTTCAAGTTCCCGGAATCTCTGTATCTCTGAACTTTAACTCCCTTTCTCTTCTGTGTTGTATCACTAGTTTTTATCATTCCTATATCGGGCACCATTCATCTCATCCCCCTATACCCTACCCCTACCCCTTCCTCCACTCGGTCATTCGCTCCTCCTTCCTTAACATCTCCTAACCCTGCCAGGGGACATTGGTCTTAAGGCAGTGCTTCTCTTTCCAATTGTCCCTTACCCACTCTGAACCACTGTTGGACATTTTGAACAACAGTGATTTAGAGGGCAAGCAACCTCGAGGGGTCGCTAGATCTGTTGTTGCTTAACTTCCTTTGTACTCCTTTGCACTCCTCCCGCTGCACACCCCTCCTTCCTCCCCTCCCACTCATATGATCTACAACCTCTCCATTACACAGAATTAAATGCATCCATTACCCATCTATTGTCATCGATCGTGCTGGGGTCCTGGTATTGGGCACCACTCTGGCACTCTGTCATTGAAGCTCTTACATAAATTAGTTACGAAATGGAGCAATCAATTCCCTTCCAATCTTCTCTCTCTCTCTCTCTCTCTCTCTCTCTCTCTCTCTCTCTCTCTCTCTCTCTCTCTCTCTCTCCCTACCGTTTCGCTCCCCTTCCCCCTCTCCCCTCCTCTAACCCATTATCGTTTCTTATCATATTTTCTTTCTTTTATTCGACTACTTTTTATACAAACTGTTAAGGGGGTGTTTTTTCTGGACCCCCTTCTCCCTCATGTTTAGCCACATAAATTTTGAAATTATAAGATGTTAGCCCCATTAGTTTGACAATTGTAAGTCCTTTCGCCTCATTATTTGTCAATTTTAAGAACTTTCATACCACTTAGGTGTCGGCGAAATCGATCTTGCAATTTAGGAGGAATCGGCCTTTGGCCGATGGAAAAATGCCCCATTTTCCCACCGAAAAAGATGCACAAATTAATTTCGAAGAGTGGTCATGGGGGCATATTTTCAAAGCAGGATGAAGGTCTAGGGAACCGGGGGGTAAACTTTAAAAATATAACAATAATTATCCCCCCCCCCCATTTTCAGTACAATTACGTATTTTCTTTCTTTTTTTCTGGTTATGATAATCACGATTATATTCAGCTTAGGAAGGACTTTTTGTAATCAAACAGCTAAATATATTTTAATTACCCCTTTGACTCGAACAGACTGGTTCTCTTATTAAAATCGTCTACTACCTTCCATTTGTGTAATCATTAAGCTATCATAGTGCAGTTGAGAATATGGACATGCTTAGATTAATATCCAGTTATCGAGAATGGATAATATAATCGTGAGCTTGTGTATAAACCTTTAACCGTCTTGGTAGCGTAATGGTTAGTGTGCAGAATTTCGGTGTGAGTATCCTAGGTTCGAATCCTTGGAGTACCACATGTATTCATTAGTTTCATTGATTTCATAAATTAGGTTTATTTGTAAGTTAATTGGTGGGTTGGTGATAATATGAATTAGTTAGAATATAGATTATAGGATGTTTCATAATATACGGTACTGAGAGTATTAACAATTATTACAGTTATTTGTCGTTACTAACTACTGAAAGTACTGGGATCACTTCGGCGCCTGGCTTTTTATGTATACTCGAAGAAGATGGGTAAACGTCGCAAAGAAGCAAACCATTGAAGTAATATTTTTTGTAATTGATTTATATACTGCCTTTTACTTAAATGTTATTGTTCTTATTATCGCCCTTATGTCTGTAAACATTACTCATATATTGTTCTGCAACATCGTATTAGGGTTTTTATCATGACCTTTCTCATATTTCCAATAGTTTTGCCTATTTCATGTTCACTCCGAATTCAAATAGTTATCATTTTCAATTGTCTTCAGTCTGATGCAACACAAGAGATGTAGGACAAAACAAACACTCTCTCTCTCTCTATTACGTACAACAACCCACTACTGTAAATTCATAGTCACACGTACCCTAACTTGAGGTCCGCCCGCGGCCTCATCCAGTACATGTGAACCGTATTTTCCGACCAAGCAGTTCGCGAAGACCTACCACAGATATTTCTAAAAACTGTAATAAAATCGTTGCTAAATATGGTTAGAATTATAGGTTAAAAAGATTGTTTGTCGTCGGCACAGAAGGGATTAAAGGTTACAGAATATCACTATTTATGACAAGCACTTTACATTGAGTGAGGGTTGAAGATAATTGCTTGGTATATATAGGACAAGTTACAACCACTATAGCCCCTTAAATATATCGATATTTGTTTATGGAAATGTATCCACTTATACTTATGTATATTACTGTAGTTGACGACATTTTGGACCACTTTTATACTTGGGAAGTCACTGTTTTGGTTATTTTGCTATTCTCCAACACCGCCTTCGTTCTCCCTGAAATGTATTGTACAGTATATACTGAGGCTGCGAGGTAAACCGAATCGAGACAGAGCCCAAACAGAAACAAACATTTTTTAAAGTTGATTAATTCTAAAATACCGCTTGTTGTGGTAAGAGTCGTGGTAGGGAGCTGTGGGTTAAAAAGATGTGGTTAGGGCACTGGGTAAGGTAATGGACGCGATTGTGTAGAGGTGAAGAGGTTTGATGATATAACTGACTCTGAGGACCTAGTGGCTGAAGCGGAGGTTCTTACTGTCTCTCTATACCTCCCTCCACCACTCTCTAACCCCCCTAGCGCCACTGCACACATATCTCACCCCATGGTCTCACCTCATATTAAAGGGGGGGGGGGGGGGTCTTCTGGTTTTCCCCCCTCATCCCACGCATTGCCTCAGCACATTAGTTTTCACGACTTTTTAAGACGTTCGGCCCCATTAGTTTGGCCATTTTTAAGACCTTCATCCTATTTCTTTGACAATATTAAGACCTTTCGTGCTATATAGGTGTCGATTTTGTCCCATGGAGAGCGAATAGCGAACTGGGAAACTTGTTAATTTTAGGCCAGGTGCGAATCGGCCTTCGGGCCGAGATAATTTCCCTCCTACCTATAAAAATGCGACCCAAAATTTAATACTAGAAAGGCGAATCTCGTGGGATTGTTTTCTTTAAGCTTTATGGAGGGGTCTAGGGAGGAAACTTTTTTTTTTTTGTAATAAATTATATAATAAATATATCAACCCAAAAATAAACTCTTCCCCCTTAACCCCCATCTATACGGGAGGACGTGTCACTTTTTAGTTTTACTCTAGCTATATTCTAGACGATGTTGTGCAGTTTGGAGAAGGATCTGTGGTAGTAAATAGAGTTAAAGTGAGATAGCTTGAAGCTTGTTAATTGTTAGAGGTCCTTTTTAAACTTAATACAAATTTAAAACCAATTAACCCCTTGAGGATTACATTGACGCGTGTTAACAGTTTATTCGGGTTAGTACCTCAGACCATTTTATACAGCTTAGGAAGGATCTATGGAGATTAAAAGGGGTAAAGACTATCTCAAATTTTAACCCTCTGCATTTACATATGACATTCCTAATCTAAAGTAAAATCGTTTAAATAATGAGCCAAAATATACTGTCAAAACGCGGCATAATCCTCAAGGGGGGGGGGGTTTGTAAGGGTATAAGAAGGGGTATGTATAAAATAAGGTAAAATAAAAATATTGGGTATATTCGATCGGTGATTTACTTGTGTGAGTATATTATTATAATGCTGTGTAATTCTGTGATCTTTACGCTACTTTAGCACATGATTAACCCTTCATGTACTGGCGACGTCTTTCATTAATGTCTTTTTTCAGCTGCACTTAGAAGATTGATGAAGCTTAGACGAAGGATATATGGTAGCTAAAGGGGATTAATTGAGAAGTCTGTTAGCTTTTTAACGAGTACACGTTCTTCTTACGCTTAATTGAAGCGTGGTCAATATTAGCCAGAAAGATAAATGAAAAGGACGTCACCGGTTACTGAATGGGGTTTTAAACATAAAGAGAGGGGTTTCTACTCTACTGGAGTTAGCCTACATGATTTTAAAACAAAAACGCTTATACCAGGCTTATACGTGTATATTAATAAGACACAGTAATACTAGAGATTACTTATATAAAAAAAATGCATTAAGATGGCAATGACAAACGTTTACAATAAGAATCACCAATTTTATTGCATAAAATTTGCGGGAGACAGGGGATGTGTCGGGAGAAGGAAAAAGGTATTTGTTGTGTAAAGACCGAATGGAGTGTTATGCGGAGGCGTCTTATGGTAACTGAAATATAAATATATCTCGGTTGACACTGACGGACTCACCTAGTGAAATTCAAGATATAAGTGTATAATGCAGATGGCAAGGATAGTGTGTCGGTTGTTCTATTCTTTTACATTGAGTAGGGATCCCGACAGGAGGGGAACAACAAACTCTATTGTAATTTCTAATTCAATACCCCAATGAATCCCTGGGAGTGGTGGGTAAACAATAAGGCTGTGTCCCGACTTTAACAGGCAAGTGAAGGGAGAGGCCAAGGGTAAGCCTCGACGTAGCATATCATCTCGTTTTCTCTGTATTCTTCTTGTCACAGGCTGGCAGGAGTGACAGGTCCCACGTCCAAAGTATGGACCCATCGGTTAGGCGAAAGACTGGAGAGAAGTACTCGTTGAACTAAGTTGGTCCAGACTATCTGACTATGGCCCCAACTGTCGGCAGAAGGACTTACCGACATTGACTCTAGAGAACTAGTCGTCAAGGCGAGGTGGTCAGTACTACTGCCCCACTCACTTGAAATAATGGTCGAGTTCCGAGTTGGTGATCTGCTGAATAACCGTAACACTTGGTATTTCATACTTTTTCTTCTCCTCTCGCCGGGCGAGGTTTTGGGGGAAAGAATGTCACCCTCACCTGAACCCTAAAGGTCGCATTCAGGCCCTTCCTGTCCTAGAGTGGCTTAGTCGACAGGGTCAGGTCAATAAGGGTGAGGTTGGTGTGCCACGCGACGTGTGGGCAGTGCCAGGCGTGATTAATGGCTTGTGCAAGGGTTGGTTCTCCCTTGATATGGAAGAAAACGAGCCCGCTCTCGGCGTGATTGAAAATGGCATTTCATGGAGGGCTTGCCTAGACTTCTCGGTACTATGATGACAAAGGAGAATCTTCGAGGTATCGGAGAGGTGGGCAAAACACTTAGCATTGGCGAGATCTCATAATATGGAATATGCTGTTTTTCGGTGTTCCTTTTATAGAATGGAGGCAATCCAATGGAGAATGACCAACATTATCGACACTGTTAGAAAGCTACCATATGAAGAAAGGTTGAAAATCCTATGCTTACCTTCATTAGCGAAGATACGATAGAGGCGTTTAAGTGGGTGATAGGTATCAATGCTACAGACTTTAATTAAGTATTAAAGCTATCTGAAAGATAATCCCCACATACTGTATATGGCTTCAAACTAGATAATTATGTTCATGGAAAGCACTGGTTTAGCAATTGACCACTTGCGAGTTTTGGTCTATAAGGAAGTTGGAGCAGTATACATTGATATTTAGCAGAATTACCAAGTAAAATAAGATTATAGTGCATTTATGAACACATAAAATAAAATTCAACATACTTTCTATCCATCTGAAACCTACATTATTATTGCATTTACATTTAATACCGATTTTTACAGGTCCAATTTCCTTACAGCCTGAAAATAGCAATTAGTCAATAGGGTTGTATAATGTGGAATAGATTGTCCAGTAATGATCAGAAATATCTCTCTGGTATCGAACCCCAGACCCCATAGCTGGGGGTGGCTGACTCGAAACAGAGTTCGAAGAGAAAAATAAATAAAAATCACACACAACTATGTCGCCCAGGATCAAGGTCCATGAGGGGTCCCCAGCAAAAGATTTCCAGGGTCTAGATCTCCTGGAGAGGTTCAGGTCACAGCAGGCAGACATGCAGCGGAACTACACCACAATGCCCGCCCACATACTTCCAGGCATGTATAAATCGGTTCCCTGGGCCAGGCACCTGGTGGATTAATATCTAGTTCAACTTGCGCCCAACCCCCTCTCCGTACGACCGTGTTATCACTCATCTATCCACAAGCATTCTCCACTCATTCTTATTCATCACCACTTCTCTTGCCTGTTCTTCAGTCATCTCTCTATCTCCAACGCTGTTTTCACACCACATCTCCATTTCCTTCGAGGTTATCCTCTCAATCTAATTCCCCTTGTTTCTGACTCATATATTCTCTTTGTAAGCCTTTCATCACCCATTCGTTCAACATGTCCATACCAGCATAGCCTTCTTTCCACTCTCGCCGATAAGGGTTCCTGTTGTCCCACTATTCTACGTACATCTTCATTCCTCAATATGTCTACTTATACTAAGAATGTTTAGAATGTTTAAAAATACACGCTTATATGATAAAATATAGTTTATAGTGTAACAGTTCCATCATTAGCAACAATGAGACATACTGTATAATCATAAGTTTTTAACAAATTAACCCCTTTAACACCGTGACTCCTTTTTACCTTTGATTATGGCCAAAATTAGATGATTTTATGCAGTTTATGAAGGACCTCTGTTACTAAGAGGGTTTACTGAGATCGTATTTACCCATTTGAGTCATTTAAGTAGATTACAAACTGAAGGAAATCGTCAAATGGTAACCAGAATACGTTGAAAATAACGTAATGGTGGTGAAGGGGTCTACCCATTCTGTACCAGCGACGTCTTTTACATTTTATTCTAGCAATATTAAGATGATTTTAAGCAGCTTAGGAAAGATATATGGTAGCTAAAAGGATGTATTGAGGTGGTCTGTAGCCTTTTGTTTGGTAGACGTCCTTCCTAAGCTGATTGAAATCGATTTGTAGTAGGGGGATATCGACGGTACAGAAGGGGTTAACACTATCTGGTGCAACGTCTTCGAGGTTATTGTGGGGACAAAATGGCCGAGTCTGGTTGATCTCTGTGACTATAGGGTCTCTAATCAGAACCTACTATCTGGTAAGACTGAAGGTAGATTATGCTAGATGGCTGATTTCTGGTATAACTTAAGTTTTGAAGGTGCCAGACGACAAATCCCCGTAAAGCTAGACTACAATTGCCGGAAACAGAGCTTGTGTGACACCGCCTTTAATAAATTATGGACCATAGAGCCTGCCGACAATATGCCCATTAGAACTTTGTCCTTCTACTCATGACAATATTATGTTCCTTCCAACAACCAACTATACTCCTAAAATCTCTTCGGGCTGAAATACCTCGGCATAATAATGAACTTTTACAGTTACTGCTGGCTACTAGCATAACCCCAGAAGTCTAGCTAAAAACATGGCACTAGTCTTGGTAGTTTTGTACAACTATATACACAATACATCAAATTGTCAAAAGTACTGTTGCATGTTGTAACATAAGTCAGCATACAGTAATTTATATTTGTCTATCACATAAAGTTTGTCTGACAACCTACACTTTCTTATAATTGTTTACATTTATCTCTTGATTGTTAAAATGATATCATACTTTCAGCACAACCTGTTGCTGGTAATAACACTACCATGTCAAACAAATATAATATACAGGTATGTATATATATATAAATATATTGTTACATGACAGGAGAGACCATGGTTCATAAACCGCCAACTCAACATGTAACAGCACCTAGATGTCTCCACACCTGTCAACTGTCTATGCGCAACAGAAACAGAGCCACAACGCATCTCCAGGCTCTCTGAGGATTCCAGGTGCAACCAATCCTCCCACAGATTCCGTCCCACAACTGACTGGAAATAGAACATAAACTGCTACTCCAGAATAAACCAGTGCCGAATGGCAACACTGGGGGGACCCTTCCCAAGCTGAGTAAAATATGCAAGGTTCTGAATAAATTACGTTACGTAAATTACGTTACTAAATATGCTGGTCACTAAATCCAAACACCTACCAATACGATGGGCAGTCCTAAACTGACATACACCCAACGGGATTTCCATACCAGGGAACTGAACCCCTGATATGCAAATGCCAAACCGTCCTGACAACCAGTGTCCACCTCGAAATATACCACCGAAAAGAGGAAGACCCCTAGGATTCCGCCACCCACTACTCCGAAATGGACACTCAAGTTGACTGGACCACAATTAAATAAATATGCAAGCAATAGAAGTAATGCAAAACAAAATAAGTATGTTAAAGTAAAGACATGCAGAACAATATAAGTATGATAAAGCAAATAAATGCAGAACAATATAAGTATGTTAAAGCAAAGAAATGCAGAATACCATGTAGTCCAGGTCGCTACTGTGCTTCTACTAGCACGGCTGGCATACAGTATTGCAAGCGAAAGGTAAGCATGCGAGGGCAAAGCCCGGCCGGTAACTCCGACACAGTCGCACCATACAGCATTCACTATGCACCACACCCAAGACTACAGGAACAATCAGCATGTACTAACGAGGCAACAATGTCAAAGAGGGTGTATGAAAGCAAGTCCAGACAAGGCTGGACCCTCAATGACAAATTACCTTGTTAGCACAACCAGTACCTTTCTGACGTTCACGAGCATACACTGGGCTGACACAGTACTCCCAACACCACAGCAGTGAAACCACTGTAACAAGGTCCAATAACAAGTAAATAACTAGTGCAAGGCAGATAAATAAAGCAAGTAATAACACCCAAACAAGTCAGTGGCGGTATACCCCACCCGCCGCCACGAACCTTATGTGGACCAGTACTCAGGTACCAATACAGGTATTTCAACGAACCCACGGCTCAAATACCCATTTGTAAGTTGTAGCTAATTCTGGACCACAAAGGAATAATTAACAATAGTTATTCTACTCCTCCAATGCATAACAAATCCACCGAATCGTATATTGGCAGGAAGATTCATATTAGGAAAGCCCTCTTAAGCAACTCGCCCCTTAGAACATTTGTCAAATATTACCGTGAACTCCACTGTGCAATATTAAACCAATGTGTCCTAAACAATATAAATTCTCACAACCCCACATTAGGTCCCGTAGGATTACATAAATATTAATATTCACTGCAAACGAAATTTATATTCTTACGATGAGCCAAAATATGTGTGCTCATTGTAACAATATACACACTGTATATATATATATATCGATGTGTAGTAATTAAACTAGTACAGTAAGTAGAATTTCCAATCTAATATAGAAAAATATATAATTCTACAAACTCTTCCTTGAACATGAAAAGTCAAAGCTCAAAGACTTAGGCCTTCCTATTACCAAATTTTAATTGACAATAACAATATTTCCCTTAGCTAGAAAGCGTAATCCATAACTAATTTGTCATGCATTAAAATATGTTCTGTTATTCTAATTATATAATGGGAAAGATATTATTCTATGTAATGATATAATTATAATATTATTAAAATTCTTGTAGCATCTTGCAGATTGTAAATACCCATATGGTGTAAAGAGCAGTAAAGTTGATATCACACAAGAGCTATTGCCCTCGACTTATATCGTCAACACTGGTCTGGCAGCTTATGAGGTAAGCTTTTGAAATAAGTCAGACTCCTAGATTATAGGTTTGACTCCTGCAAGGAGATAAAGAAAACCTAATATTTAGTAGTGGCCCCGTAATCATTGACGATTATGCCTATTACATAAGGCCTCCTCTTCAAACGCTCTTTTACCGTAGTTTGAATCTACCGCGCAGAGCATAACAAATTTGAGGAGCCTTCATCATGAGCGCACGCAACCTCACTCATGGTTCTGTCATTATGAAATTGGGTTCTCACTACGAAAAACTTCGTAACAAATAATAAATAAAAAGAAAATAAGAATAACTATTCATAAGCTTTCCATATACTCGTGGATGTACTTGTGTGGATATTTGACCAGACGCTGACTTCAGGCGTCATACTTCCTTCACTGACATATCAAGTAAACCAAAATCCTTAATACATCAACGAATGGGAAGGGGATGGTCGGGAGGGCCCCAGTCGTCAATGATTACGGGGCCACTACTAAATATTAGGTTTTCTTTATCTCCTTGCAGGAGTCAAACCTATAATTTATTAGTGGCCCCTCCATCATTGACGATTATGCCTGATATCTAAGACTGGAGGGGGACATTCGTAATCATATCATAACTCTAGCAAAAGCAGATAATCAAACAACCACATAGTATTCTTACTTTTGTAAAAAGAGATATTCGGGTGCATAAACTTTATACAGCCTAAATCTTCAAAAAGGGGTACAAGCAGGAGCGTGCTTCAAAGAAGCCTGCTTGAAAAAGGGTTAACTCTGAGACTCTGTGCACAGATCTGCTAGTTAAGAAGGCACCCCACTTAAAGTAAGTGGTGAAAACTAAAAACTTTATAAGTTTACATGTGCACATATAAACCCCATTAACTAGTGGATATATTCCTAAAATAGAACCAAACATAAATGAATTCTTGTACATTCGTAGAAGTACTGAACTCGTGTACTTATGCAGAAGTAATTACTGCAAAAGTAAAAGTCGTAGTTGCCACTACCGAGATTTCTCAAAAATCTATTGCTTCACAGCCAAAGCTACTTACAACAAGAATTGTCGTAACACTACTATTGGCTTTTAGCACAATTTCCTGCAATGAATACTACAGAGAAATTTTATAATAGAATGCCTACAACCAGTATCACAGCTCGTATGTTCCGAACACATACTCCGGAGGGGTCTAGGGTGTCCTATGTCACACTGACTGCACCCCCCCCCCCCCCCCCTTTTTCTTGAAGTTATACACAACGTGACTAAAAGGGCCACCTAGACCCTCTGCCGTAAAGCTATACATGGCAAGGAAGGTTGTCCAGAGCTACTGAAAGGTATCGAGGCAAAAACTCCTGATTAGAGGCCCACAACTGTGTGGACGTAATAACTTTCACCGAAAGATTATTAAGGAAACGTAAAGAGGCTGTCCCCTTGCGTAAATCGTGGGTCTTACCCACAACGCCGGGATGCTTCTCTTTAAAGTCCTCGACCAAGAGAGAAGCCAGTGTACGCTCCATCAATCGTTCACCCGGACTTGCGACCCATAAAGCACCCTGGTGATTTAGAGGTGCCACTCTTAAATATTTGGTTAGAGCTTGCACTGGCAAAAAAGATGGTGCACCTTTCCCCTGTTTAACGCCGGCACCGTGAACTCTGAAAACACGTGTTCACTGTGCTCAATCTCGGCTATGAATCCTGGGGAAGGTGCAATGTGAATATACTCATGAAGCCTATCAAACCTGAGGCAATTAGGTGCGTTGCTCATCGCCGCCAGCTCAGATACTCTGTTCCCGGTAGCCAAAGCCATAAGGAATACTGCCCTTTTGTAAATCTGCCGTCTTTGGTACATACGGGAACGAGAATAACGACGATGCTTTGTCCAGAGACCTGAGACACATTATGAAGCCTTGCTAAGAATGCCTTAAAAAACTGGGACTCCTGTACAGAGTTCGAAATGCTTCACTGCCGAGCAGTTGGCCGTAATATATAAAAGTCATGTGCGTTCTCAGATGGATTCTGTTCACCTCTGTGAGTGGAAGTGAGTGGTTGCATTGAGGCAGTTGGACAAAATTCAAATAAAGCTATTAGATTAATCAATACCCTGCAATCACACAGGACCTTCCTACATTATCCATACGAAGAAACGTTGCAATCCCTTGCATTATTCTAGATGTTTTCACGGCAATTGTTCCGAGGAACTTGCTTCAATTGTGCCGCCTCTCCACATCTTTCCTCGTAGAACTAGGGCAGCTGAGAGCACCCATGAATTTACACTTTCTCCTCCACAATGCAGAACTTCTGCTTATCAAAATTCATTTATCCCTAGAACTACTACTCTTTGGAATTCACTTCCCTCGAATTGCTTTCCACAAACTTACAATCTACAAATGTTTAAATCCAGTTGTTACAAACATTTTATGAATGGAGGATGCCTTTAGGCACATGGACCTTTTTGTTTTATCTGTGTTTTTCCTTCCTCCGTTCATTGTCTCTTTAAAAAAAAAAGGAAAATTTTTTTTTTAGGCCTGAGCTGACGGGGAGGTGGGCGGAGTTTAAAACCTGCCCACATAAATCACTTTCAGATAAATGTTTCTGCATGAACAGATAAATTAAATAATAAACAACCAACGACACCGAGGGCACAGTTTGTTTTGTTCTAAGAATCCGAGACGTAAAAGCTTTCCAATGCGATTGAAACTGTCGCTTTGTAGACTGGGTATATTGATTCGTGAATATCTTGGTCACGTCGCTACCATAAGGTGCTAGCCTCTTGGCCTCCTGAATGTCCAAAATGAAGAAGTCCGCGAGGTTTCTAGGTTCCCATTGTGTTCTAAGTGGAACAACCACCAGGAGGGACACTGGGTGCGGGCAACACGTGTTCAAATGCTGTACCACACTGCACCGGCCACAGGGGCGCGATCAGCGAGACTACGCCTCGCTAATCCTGTAGTTTTGTTGACTACGTGGCACATTAGAGACGCTCTGGCGGCGGAAAGAGATAAATGGAACTCAACCTGTTCTCGTCCGTCATCAGAGCGTCAGGTCCGCCCGCCGGCGGTATCGTCCGGCGGGTGAGGTACGACTGTGAGTATCGCCATACACCTTGGCTGTGGCTGTCCCTCGCTTGCGATCTCGGTATACTCCCTGAACGGGGAGCCCTCGTCCGAGTCCCTAAAGTTTATGATAATTAAAAGCTCCCATAGCTCATTAACACATTGAAAGCAGAGCTGGTGAGCAAAATCATAAAGTATACTAATTAATTTAATTTATATTTAATTGTATTAAAATAATTACTATAAATAAACACAATATTATCATAATATAATCATAGAAAATATATATGTTTATTATGATTCAGCTATTAAATTATTTCATTAACAAATAAAAATAAGGTAGGGCTACCTGATCTTAACGGCGTTGAACATACAGCAATGAGAGGTTCAAGTGCCGACACGACAGAGACTGGGGGAAAACTACCCCGCCCCCGGGAACTACCTGGTTACCTGGTGCAACACCGGTAATCCGTCCTGGAAAGAGAATTTTCCGGGGATTAATGCTCATAGGGTTACACCCAAAAAACGGTACAAAATATGTGCCTCAAAACCGCCGCTCAACGAACCGTAGCACTCCACCACTACTTTTCGTTGTCCTTTAGTATCATATTAAAAATTTCAGCATATCTTTACCTGTCCAGAAGATTTAAGCATATCTTCTGAATCCTCATAAGGATGAAGCATATCTTTATTAAAGATGAAGTCTTTCAAGTATCCCTTTACACTTGAAACACTAGTAAGATTCCGGCATCTTTTTATCCCATAAAAAGTCTAAGCCTATCTTAATCTCTAATCTGGCGTCACCCAGAAGCCCTCATAGATCGCCGTCTTGAAGGCTGTGATACCCTATTGTATCAATCAATTGTTTGGCAAATTATCGCGAATTGCAAATCAGTTAATATAACCACCCAAAGGTACAACCGCCGGGGTTTTTATGCAATGTCAAACCAATTGTACCTGCCCCAGACCTCTTTGTAAAAAGGTCGCCGGGAGGGAAAGACTAAACAAACAAACGGCATTGTTTCAATGGCTTATTAAAGATTTCAGCATATCTTTTATCTGTCCAAAAGGATTAAGCATAACTTCTTAATCCTCATAAAGATGAAGCATATCTTTATTAAAGATGAAGTCTTTCAAGTAACCCTTTACACTTGAAACACTAGTAAGATTCAGGCATCTTTTTATCCCATAAAAAGTCTAAGCCTATCTTAATCTCTAATCCGGCTTCTCCCAGAAGCCCTCATAGATCGCCGTCTTGAAGGCCGTGATACTCTATTGTATCAATCAATTGTTTGGCAAATTATCTCGAATCGCAAATCCGTTAATATAACCACCCGAATGTACAACCGCCGGGTTTTATATACAAGGACCCCAATGGAAATACGCCTAACGGCCTTATTGGGCTATCCTTAGTTGGAATTATGCAAGGCTGGTACATGTCATATTTATAACATACTATGTCGTACCAACTCTGTAAATTGCTAACTGAATAAATATTATTATTATTATTATTATTATTATTATTATTATTAATGTCAAACCAATTATACCTGCCCCAGACCTCGTAAAAAGGTCGCCGGGAGGTAAAGACCAAACAAACAGATAGCATTGTTTCAATGGCTTTGAAAAGCAGAGAAAACCAAGGCCAACAGGTGTCAGCCTGATCACCTAGAAAACTGAGTGGAGCCCCCCTCGACGGCAATTACTCAGGAAGCCTGATCCCAGGCTCGACCATAGAAAACGCAGTTTCTGATGAGCCCTCAAGCGACCAAACTCGTCGGGGTAACTTACCTATTTTTAGCCATCCTGACTAAAACTCGGTAAACAAAAACGGTGTTCTCGGAGCAACGAGAAAAACGCCGGAAAGGTAACCCACACTAAACTATACATTACAGGAGGGCGTAATGCATAAAGCAATGAATAACACAGGAAGCCTGCTCCCAGGCTCGACCACAGAAAACGCAGTTTCTTATGAGCCCTCAAGCGACCAAACTCGTCGGGGTAACTTACCTATTTTGAGCCATCCTGACTAAAACTCGGTAAACAAAAACGGTGTTCTCGGAGCAACGAGAAAAAACGCCGGAAAGGTAACCTACACCAAACGAGACATTTTAACACATTTCATACAAAGGGTGTGCGCAAAAATAGGGATACCTGAACAGGAGGGCGTAATGCATAAAGCAAAAACCGGGGCAAAGGTAGCCATGACAGAGACTGGTGGGATAATTACTCCAGGTTCTGCATAGACCCGCCGGGACACAGCTCTGGAAAAAAAGAAAATTTCCAGGAATTAATGCTCATAAGGTTAACCCAAACATGTTCGCACACAAGTGTTAAATAACCCGCCGGGTAACGAGACGTAATACTCAACGACGACAGCTCGCTACGCGGTGGGGTTTCCTAAGTAAAAGATTTCCGAATATCTTAATTTGTCCAAAAGATTTATGAATACCCTCTGACATAATATATAAAGACCAGCATGGCGTTTATAACTGATGAAGTCTTTCCGGTGGTGTTTGTTTCAAGATTCAATTTTGGAAAAAAAAAAAACCTAAAAAACACGCCGGCCCGAATTATCTCGTAGATCAAAAACTGGGAAGCCTGACAAATATACGAGATCTAACTTCTCCCGAAGTATCTTTTTAGATCGCCGTATGTTGAAGGCGGCGATACAAAACGTATCCCTCAATTGTCTGGTTAACTAACTGAATCGTAAATTCGTTATTCCCATCCCTCCAAGGAGCACCTGCCGGGTGTGAATATTATTTTTTTTTTTAAACGTTAACCCCAAATGTGCCCTAAAGCGCCGTATGTTGAAGGAGGCGATACACAATGCATCCCTCAATTGTCTGGTCAACTAAACTGAATTTTGCAAATTCGGGCATCCCACCCTTCCAGGTTGCACCCGCCGGGTGATTTAAAGTTTAAAAGTTAACCCCAAATGTTCCTAACCCCACTTCTTTGTAAAAGATCGCCGGGGAGGAAATACAAAGATCGCGGATTGCAAATCAGTCAATAGAACCACCCAAAGGTACAACCGCCGGGTTTTATATGCATTGTCAAACCAATTGTACCTGCCCCAGACCTCTTTGTAAAAAGGTCGCCGGGAGGGAAAGACTAAACAAGCAAACGGCATTGTTTCAATGGCTTATTAAAGATTTCAGCATATCTTTCACCTGTCCAAAAGAATTAAGAATAACTTCTTAATCCTCATAAAGATGAAGCATATCTTTATTAAAGATGAAGTCTTTCAAGTATCCCTTTACACTTGAGACACTAGTAAGATTCAGGCATCTTTTTATCCCATAAAAAGTCTAAGCCTATCTTAATCTCTAATCCGGCTTCTCCCAGAAGCCCTCATAGATCGCCGTCTTGAAGGCCGTGATACCCTATCGTATCAATCAATTGTTTGGCAAATTAACTTGAATCGCAAATCCGTTAATATAACCACCCGAAGGTACAACCGCCGGGTTTTATATGCAATGTCAAACCAATTATACCTGCCCCAGACCTCTTTGTAAAAAGGTCGCCGGGAGGTAAAGACCAAACAAACAGACAGCATTGTTTCAATGGCTTTGAAAAGCAGAGAAAACCAAGTCCAACAGGTGTCAGCCTGATCACCTAGAAAACTGTGTGGAGCCCCCCTCGACGGGAATAAACCAGGAAGCCTGATCCCAGGCTCGACCATAGAAAACGCAGTTTCTGATGAGCCCTCAAGCGACCAAACTCGTCGGGGTAACTTACCTATTTTAGTCATCCTGACTAAAACTCGGTAAACAAAAACGGTGTTCTCAGAGCAACGAGAAAAACGCCGGAAAGGTAACCCACACTAAACTATACATTACAGGAGGGCGTAATGCATAAAGCAATGAATAACACAGGAAGCCTGATCCCAGGCTCGACCACAGAAAACGCAGTTTCTTATGAGCCCTCAAGCGACCAAACTCGTCGGGGTAACTTACCTATTTTGAGCCATCCTGACTAAAACTCGGTAAACAAAAACAGTGTTCTCGGAGCAACGAGAAAAAACGCCGGAAAGGTAACCTACACCAAACGAGACATTTTAACACATTTCATACAAAGGGTGTGCGCAAAAATAGGGATACCTGAACAGGAAGGCGTAATGCATAAAGCAAAAACCGGGGCAAAGGTAGCCATGACAGAGACTGGTGGGATAATTACTCCAGGTTATGCATAGACCCGCCGGGACACAGCTCTGGAAAAAAAGAAAATTTCCAGGAATTAATGCTCATAAGGTTAACCCAAACATGTTCGCACACAAGTGTTAAATAACCCGCCGGGTAACGAGACGTAATACTCAACGACGACAGCTCGCTACGCGGTGGGGTTTCCTAAGTAAAAGATTTCCGAATATCTTAATTTGTCCAAAAGATTTATGAATACCCTCTGACATAATATATAAAGACCAGCATGGCGTTTATAACTGATGAAGTCTTTCCGGTGGTGTTTGTTTCAAGATTCAATTTTGGAGAAAAAAAAAAAACCTAAAAAAGACGCCGGCCCCCGAATTATCTCGTAGATCAAAAACTGGGAAGCCTGACAAATATACGAGATCTAACTTCTCCCGAAGTATCTTTTTAGATCGCCGTATGTTGAAGGCGGCGATACAAAACGTATCCCTCAATTGTCTGGTTAACTAACTGAATCGTAAATTCGTTATTCCCATCCCTCCAAGGAGCACCTGCCGGGTATGAATATTATTTATTTTTTTTTTTAAACGTTAACCCCAAATGTGCCCTAAAGCGCCGTATGTTGAAGGAGGCGATACACAATGCATCCCTCAATTGTCTGGTCAACTAAACTGAATTTTGCAAATTCGGGCATCCCACCCTTCCAGGTTGCACCCGCCGGGTGATTTAAAGTTTAAAAGTTAACCCCAAATGTTCCTAACCCCACTTCTTTGTAAAAGATCGCCGGGGAGGAAATACAAAGATCGCGGATTGCAAATCAGTCAATAGAACCACCCAAAGGTACAACCGCCGGGTTTTATATGCATTGTCAAACCAATTGTACCTGCCCCAGACCTCTTTGTAAAAAGGTCGCCGGGAGGGAAAGACTAAACAAGCAAACGGCATTGTTTCAATGGCTTATTAAAGATTTCAGCATATCTTTCACCTGTCCAAAAGAATTAAGAATAACTTCTTAATCCTCATAAAGATGAAGCATATCTTTATTAAAGATGAAGTCTTTCAAGTATCCCTTTACACTTGAGACACTAGTAAGATTCAGGCATCTTTTTTATCCCATAAAAAGTCTAAGCCTATCTTAATCTCTAATCCGGCTTCTCCCAGAAGCCCTCATAGATCGCCGTCTTGAAGGCCGTGATACCCTATCGTATCAATCAATTGTTTGGCAAATTAACTTGAATCGTAAATCCGTTAATATAACCACCCGAAGGTACAACCGCCGGGTTTTATATGCAATGTCAAACCAATTATACCTGCCCCAGACCTCTTTGTAAAAAGGTCGCCGGGAGGTAAAGACCAAACAAACAGACAGCATTGTTTCAATGGCTTTGAAAAGCAGAGAAAACCAAGTCCAACAGGTGTCAGCCTGATCACCTAGAAAACTGTGTGGAGCCCCCCTCGACGGGAATAAACCAGGAAGCCTGATCCCAGGCTCGACCATAGAAAACGCAGTTTCTGATGAGCCCTCAAGCGACCAAACTCGTCGGAGTAACTTACCTATTTTAGTCATCCTGACTAAAACTCGGTAAACAAAAACGGTGTTCTCGGAGCAACGAGAAAAACGCCGGAAAGGTAACCCACACTAAACTATACATTACAGGAGGGTGTAATGCATAAAGCAATGAATAACACAGGAAGCCTGATCCCAGGCTCGACCACAGAAAACGCAGTTTCTTATGAGCCCTCAAGCGACCAAACTCGTCGGGGTAACTTACCTATTTTGAGCCATCCTGACTAAAACTCGGTAAACAAAAACGGTGTTCTCGGAGCAACGAGAAAAAACGCCGGAAAGGTAACCTACACCAAACGAGACATTTTAACACATTTTATACAAAGGGTGTGCGCAAAAATAGGGATACCTGAACAGGAAGGCGTAATGCATAAAGCAAAAACCGGGGCAAAGGTAGCCATGACAGAGACTGGTGGGATAATTACTCCAGGTTATGCATAGACCCGCCGGGACACAGCTCTGGAAAAAAAGAAAATTTCCAGGAATTAATGCTCATAAGGTTAACCCAAACATGTTCGCACACAAGTGTTAAATAACCCGCCGGGTAACGAGACGTAATACTCAACGACGACAGCTCGCTACGCGGTGGGGTTTCCTAAGTAAAAGATTTCCGAATATCTTAATTTGTCCAAAAGATTTATGAATACCCTCTGACATAATATATAAAGACCAGCATGGCGTTTATAACTGATGAAGTCTTTCCGGTGGTGTTTGTTTCAAGATTCAATTTTGGAGAAAAAAAAAAAACTAAAAAAGACGCCGGCCCCCGAATTATCTCGTAGATCAAAAACTGGGAAGCCTGACAAATATACGAGATCTAACTTCTCCCGAAGTATCTTTTTAGATCGCCGTATGTTGAAGGCGGCGATACAAAACGTATCCCTCAATTGTCTGGTTAACTAACTGAATCGTAAATTCGTTATTCCCATCCCTCCAAGGAGCACCTGCCGGGTATGAATATTATTTATTTTTTTTTTTAAAAAAAACGTTAACCCCAATTGTGCCCTAAAGCGCCGTATGTTGAAGGAGGCGATACACAATGCATCCCTCAATTGTCTGGTCAACTAAACTGAATTTTGCAAATTCGGGCATCCCACCCTTCCAGGTTGCACCCGCCGGGTGATTTAAAGTTTAAAAGTTAACCCCAAATGTTCCTAACCCCACTTCTTTGTAAAAGATCGCCGGGGAGGAAATACAAAGATCGCGGATTGCAAATCAGTCAATAGAACCACCCAAAGGTACAACCGCCGGGTTTTATATGCATGTCAAACCAATTGTACCTGCCCCAGACCTCTTTGTAAAAAGGTCGCCGGGAGGGAAAGACTAAACAAGCAAACGGCATTGTTTCAATGGCTTATTAAAGATTTCAGCATATCTTTCACCTGTCCAAAAGAATTAAGAATAACTTCTTAATCCTCATAAAGATGAAGCATATCTTTATTAAAAATGAAGTCTTTCAAGTATCCCTTTACACTTGAGACACTAGTAAGATTCAGGCATCTTTTTTATCCCATAAAAAGTCTAAGCCTATCTTAATCTCTAATCCGGCTTCTCCCAGAAGCCCTCATAGATCGCCGTCTTGAAGGCCGTGATACCCTATCGTATCAATCAATTGTTTGGCAAATTAACTTGAATCGTAAATCCGTTAATATAACCACCCGAAGGTACAACCGCCGGGTTTATATGCAATGTCAAACCAATTATACCTGCCCCAGACCTCTTTGTAAAAAGGTCGCCGGGAGGTAAAGACCAAACAAACAGACAGCATTGTTTCAATGGCTTTGAAAAGCAGAGAAAACCAAGTCCAACAGGTGTCAGCCTGATCACCTAGAAAACTGTGTGGAGCCCCCCTCGACGGGAATAAACCAGGAAGCCTGATCCCAGGCTCGACCATAGAAAACGCAGTTTCTGATGAGCCCTCAAGCGACCAAACTCGTCGGAGTAACTTACCTATTTTAGTCATCCTGACTAAAACTCGGTAAACAAAAACGGTGTTCTCGGAGCAACGAGAAAAACGCCGGAAAGGTAACCCACACTAAACTATACATTACAGGAGGGTGTAATGCATAAAGCAATGAATAACACAGGAAGCCTGATCCCAGGCTCGACCACAGAAAACGCAGTTTCTTATGAGCCCTCAAGCGACCAAACTCGTCGGGGTAACTTACCTATTTTGAGCCATCCTGACTAAAACTCGGTAAACAAAAACGGTGTTCTCGGAGCAACGAGAAAAAACGCCGGAAAGGTAACCCATACCAAACGAGACAGTTTAACACATTTTATACAAAGGGTGTGCGCAAAAATAGGGATACCTGAACAGGAGGGCGTAATGCATAAAGCAAAAACCGGGGCAAAGGTAGCCATGACAGAGACTGGTGGGATACTTACTCCAGGTTCTGCATAGACCCACCGGGACACAGCTCTGGAAAAAAAGAAAATTTCCAGGAATTAATGCTCATAAGGTTAACCCAAACATGTTCGCACACAAGTGTTAAATAACCCGCCGGGTAACGAGACGTAATACTCAACGACTACAGCTCGCTACGCGGTGGGGTTTCCTAAGTAAAAGATTTCCGAATATCTTAATTTGTCCAAAAGATTTATGAATACCCTCTGACATAATATATAAAGACCAGCCTGGCGTTTATAACTGATTAAGTCTTTCCGGTGGTGTTTGTTTCAAGATTCAATTTTGGAAAAAAAAAACTAAAAAAGACGCCGGCCCCCGAATTATCTCGTAGATCAAAAACTGGGAAGCCTGACAAATATACGAGATCTAACTTCTCCCGAAGTATCTTTTTAGATCGCCGTATGTTGAAGGCGGCGATACAAAACGTATCCCTCAATTGTCTGGTTAACTAACTGAATTGTAAATTCGTTATTCCCACCCTTCCAGGGAGCACCCCGGGTGTGAATATTAGTTTAAAAAACGTTAACCCCAATTGTGCCTTAAATTGCCGTATGTTGAAGGAGGCGATACACAATGCATCCCTCAATTGTCTGGTCAACTAAACTGAATTTTGCAAATTCGGGCATCCCACCCTACCAGGTTGCACCCGCCGGGTGATTTCAAGTTTAAAAGTTAACCCCAATTGTTCCGAACCCCACATCTTTGTAAAAGATCGCCGGGGAGGAAATACAACAACAGCATAGTTTTATATTGGCTTTGCAAAACCGAAAAAACTACAAACAACACGTGTCCGTATGAACACTGTTAGATGGGTACAGCCAACCCGCCGGAAATCAGAAGGAGCCTGAAACAGGCACCCCAGAGACGCCGTCCTGGGGAGCCACAGACACCCACTCGCCGGGGAAACAAGCCTGTTTTTAAACCACGCGTGGCCAAAACTCGGCAACCAGCTGGGTTTTTTCATGGTGTAACCGAGAAAAACCCGCCGGAAATAACCCACCCCGTCCAGATACCATCTGAACGCAACACAGGACCGAGGCGTAGCCAAAACACAACTAACGCCGGGCCCAACATAGTCCGTGGAATTAGCCAATACACAACTAACCCAGGACACATAAATAGTCCGTGGAATTAGCCAATAAACAACTAAACCAGGACACACATCACACAGTAGTACATATTTAGAAAATAAATCAATAACACTTGTATATGTGGTAAAGCTACGAGAGGCTGGCTAGGCCTAGGCAGACGGATAACATTAACATGTCGGAATATAAACAAAAAGCACTGAATTATATCACAACAGGAACCACCGCCAACACACCACTGTAGCAAATACTTCCGGCAAAGGGAAGAACTGACTCGGGACCCAGAAAAAACTTCACTAAGTGAAGAAAAATACGCTGGGAACGTCAGCAAAAATACGCTACCTCATCAGAAAGATAAAAGGAAGCAATAACACGTAATGAAAGCCGCCTGCATCACAAAGCTAGCTAACTGTGAAAAAGTTCACCTGTCCACAACCGGACCACGAGGATACATCCGAAATAGATGCCCCAAACACACGACCCAAAATACACTGCACTGCGGGCAACCAGCCCAGGACACTCCTGCTACGCATATCCTAACCTTACTCGATACATCCCGGAGTAAACAAATGAGAAAAAACTCACTAGGGACGCAGCAAATGCGGAACCAGCGGAGCGTGGAGAGACACGTCCGGGCCGGCTGACCGCAGAGCAGAGAAGGAAGAATGACGCCTGAATCAGCGTCTGGTCAAAGATCCACACAAGTACATCTACGATATGATGGAAAGCTTATTGGATAGTTATTCTTATTTTCTTTTTGTTTTTTATTTTTTACGAAGTTTTTTCGTAGTGAGAACCCAATTCATAATGACTGAAGCCATGAGTGAGGTCGCGTGCGCTCATGATGAAGGCTCCTCAGATTTTAAATGCTCTGCGCGGTAGATTCAAACTACGGCGGATTAGTGTTTGAAGAGGATGCCTTATGCAATAGGCATGTTCGTCAATGATGGAGGGGCCACTAATAAATACGCGTCTGTCAGGTCTAAAGAACACATCCACCCTTCCGGCGGAAGTGTTAGCCTGATTTGAATCACTGTCAGCATCCTGAAGGAAACGTTGTGAATATGGAGGTTCAGATAAGACAGGTCTACGACCGGCCTCATCTGAACACTGTCCCTTTTGGGCACTAGAAAAAGTTTGGACGTAAATACTGGGTAATTTTGAGGGACCGGGATGATGACATTCTTGGCGATCATCTCTTGGATCAGTGACTCCACCTCTAATGAAACCAAATTTGCCTTTGTCGGCTGACATAAGCGAGGTCGCCGGAGCCACTGCTAGGTGATGCCTTTGCGTGCCACCATCCTCGCCCATGTGTTTAATGGCCATGCGCGATGACACGCCCGGAACGACCCAGTTAGTAGACAAGGGTTCGCCGGCTGGACTACCCTCTGATCCACCCGCCGTAAGACTGGCCCTGGGAGTGAGAGAGACCCTAGTTTTTTTGGTGGTGGTGGTGGTGTATGCTTTGACGACTGGCCGGGTTTGGCAGGAGACGGGCCCTGGCCCGGTCGTTGATACTTCTGTCCTTTATGATTACCTGAAAACTTTCCTTGCTTGTATCTGTACTGAGCCTGACTTTGGGTGGAAGAGGACTTAGGCAGATGAAAGGGCTTTGCCCCACCAGTCTGAGCTTTTGCGACTGGTTTGGGCTTGGGAAAATTGAAAGCAGGTTTCTTAGATGGGGCGGGACTGTGCTTAAAGGCCTGAGCCATGTTGAATACTGTTTTCCACACCACCGGGGACATTAAAGAGGCAGTTAGAACAGGGGACATAACCACTTGATTTGCAATCCTATCCGGGAGCTTCCTCACGAGAGACATCCTTAGATCTTGTCTTGCCCGCACCGCCTCTAGCAAGGCTGTACAGATATCTCCCAGTGACTGTATAGAAGTCTGGAGTAGCAAGCGTCTAGACAGTTCAATAGCTTTTCGGACTTCCGCGTCCGCGATTGCCTGAGCAGATCTTAGCTTTGACTTGACACTACGGCCTTGCATCATTAGTTCCACTAATTTCTTCTTATCTTCATAACAGAAAAATATGTGTAATGGTAGATGGCCTTTATTCTCAATTTCACTCAATAAATGCTGGTGTTCCCCAGGGATCAGTTTTGGCCCCAATTCTGTTCCTCATTCATATCAATGATCTCATATCTACCACTCATAATCCAATACATTCCTACGCAGATGACTCAACACTCCACAGTTCCTTCACATTTACCAATTCTTTCACCCAACCCGATCTTATAAATTCAAAAATAAACACTGCAATTTCTCTGAACCAGGACCTTTCTAGAATTAATGGATGGGGACAAAAGAATCTAGTTTCCTTTAATGCACAGAAAACCAAATACATTCAATTTTCTAACCGACAGAATCTCACAGACTCCCATATATTTTTTAATGATGTAAATATTCCCACTTCCCCTAGTATTGACATTCTCGGTGTAACATTAACTACTAACTTGAGCTGGACACATTATGTTAGAAGCATTGCTAAGAATGCCTCTAAAAAACTGGGACTCCTGTACAGAGTTCGAGAATTCTTCACTGGCGAGCAGTTGGCCGTGATATATAAAAGTCATGTGCGTTCTCAGATGGATTACTGCTCACCTCTGTGGGGTGGAAGTGGAGTGGTTGCATTGAGGCAGTTGGACAAAATTCAAAATAAAGCTATTAGATTAATCAATAACCCTGCAATCACACAGGACCTTCCTACATTATCCATACGAAGAAACGTTGCATCCCTTGCATTATTCTACAGATATTTTCACAGCAATTGTTCCGAGGAACTTGCTTCAATTGTGCCGCCTCTCCACATCTTTCCCCATAGAACTAGGGCAGCTGAGAGCACCCATGAATTTACACTTTCTCCTCCACAATGCAGAACTTCTGCTTATCAGAATTCATTTATCCCCAGAGCTACTACTCTTTGGAATTCACTTCCCTCGAATTGCTTTCCACAAACTTACAATCTACAAATGTTTAAATCCAGTTGTTACAAACATTTTATGAATGGAGGATGCCTTTAGGCACATGGACCTTTTTGTTTTATCTGTGTTTTTCCTTCCTCCGTTCATTGTCTCTTAAAAAAAAAAAAAAAAAAAAGCTACCTGTTGTGTGACAATATACTGGGAAAAAAGTCTATATGCCTTCCCACGTAGTCTAAACTCCCAGTCTAGGTGAGCAGTGGACGGCGTAGAAAAGGGATCTTTAAGCTCGCATAGATTAATTTTAGGGGCAGCTAAAAATGCAAATAAAGCAGAGGGAACTCCGCCGGCAGAGAATACCGGCAGAGAGAACCAAGAATGACTTTCTAGTGGAATTTGGTGCGAAGATTTGGAAGTAAAAGTTGTAGCAAAGTTCTGAGCCTCCACTTCCCATTCCACCCAAGGTCCCGGACCCAACTGCTCCACCTTCAAAACTGGATTTGTGGCTGTGTCTGTGAACGTCTTTAAACCTAACTCTGGTGTTAGAGCTGACAGTGCTTTTATATCATTGAAACCGTCATGCTTGGTCCAGTCCGAAAACAGTTTTGAAGCTGACGCAGGGGGTAGGGCAGGTGTAGAAGTATACACAAAATAATCATGATGATAATAGTTAGGAATGGCCTTAATATTAACATCAAGTACATTTCCTAGAACATCTAAAGCACGTAACTTCCTAGATTTATTCCCTTGGATTACCCACTCACGTGGTACCAGAAGCTCCACCGACATAGTGGACTGTGCTACCTCTGGCTTTGCTGGGAACATTGTTACCCATGACTCATCTGGCCCGTATAATAGGGGCATAGCCCCCTTTCTGACCGGGGCTTTGTCTAAAGGGGGAGGATTTACATCTGCTACTACTCTCATATTGGAAGTAGTCAGTGCTGCCGAAGTTGGCCTAGTAACATTAGTAGGTGATACAGGTGGAGGGTGCGGAATTTGTGTCAAAGCAATGGAAGTAGCCAGTGGTCGGACATTCGATGCTGTCGTGGAAGCTCCCAAACCAACTGTAGGAGTCTCCGGCTGCTGACCAAAAAACTTTGTTAGTGCATTCGCTAGTAACCCATTAATTTCATCAGCTGTGACAAATTTAGCAGAGGATGAACTATGTGGCGAATCATTCCTACTCGGAGAGTCGTCTATCAATGAACCTGATTCTTGAATCTCCATCTCAGAAATTATAGAACCCTCATCCCTTTCCCCTGGCCTCTCAGGAGAGGATTCCGCCGAAGCCGGGACCCCCTCATGCTGCCATGTTAAGTCCGAGATGGACGATGGGATCTCAGCGTCCCGGTGGACGTCTGCCACTACCTTTGGTGCATGAGAATGATGTGAGCCGTCACGCCATGGCTGGGAGTACCTCCAAACTCCCCGGTCTTGGCCGGAACTCACTTGTGAGCTAGGTAATCCACCAATTACTGAGCCCTCACTCGAGCCCTCTCGAGGGTTATAACTGCTGTTAGAACTCTCTAAAGCTGGTACATGTGAACTGGAAATAATATTAGGTGACAACTTGTCCGCCGGTATATCCCCCACCACAGTCTCTGACTCCACTCCCGACCTGTCAGATTGGACATGAGACATGTCGGGAGTAGAGGCAGAAAGCGAGGCACGAGGCTCCGGCGAACGCCGGGAGGACTTTCGTACATGAGTATCCTTTTTGGAAGACTTGTGACTCCGCCTTGATTTTGATTTTACACTCGGACTGTCCTTGGTCTTCTCCTCCTTGCTCTTCTTCCTCGAAGGTGAAGTAGAGTGACTATGTGTCTGCTGTCGGAGGGGAGACCGTGACCTGGACCTCGATTTTGACGTGTCCAGATGTGGTGCTGGTTGATGGCGGTCAGCTTCTGTACCACGTTGTATGGCCAGTCTCCGGGACTACAGGAGACCTGGCTGCAAGTTTCGGCACTAGACTGGCCCACTACTCTCCTGTCTCCAAGAAAATAGTTCTGTTCGACAGATATGACCAAGAAGCTCCCAGTGCAAAGGACCACGAGCGAACAAGAAGAGGAAGAGCCAAGGAAGTTCGGCTAACCGCAAATACTCCCCTTCCATGTCGAGAAGCTATTCTTCACAATTCCAAGAACAAGAATCTGCTCAACAACATTCTATGCGGCTATCAACTTCCACACAATATTCAACTCATCAACAAGCTGGAATGTGTCGTTACCCATGACGAGGCAGACATAACCCTCTGCAGCTACATGCTGAAAGCAGTGGAAGAAGGCGCCGAGACCATCCTCAGTGATGACACTGATGTCTTTGTTCTCTTGGTGTACTGGACATCGAGGATGCGAGTTTCCGCCAAGATTGAAATGGAAAAATGGAATGGGGATGTCTTGGACATCAACGAAACTGTTTGGCGGTTAGGCCCGAGAAAGTGCAGCCAACTTCTTGGTGTCCATGCACTGTCAGGCTGCGATACAGTATCATACCCCTTTGGAAAGGGAAAGCTGTCAGCACTCAAACTCCTAGAGATAGATATACCAGGTCTCGATGAAGTGCTCGGACAGCCAAGCGTGACCCACACTCAGTTGCAGGAGACAGCATGCACCTTCTTCTTACCACTCTACGGACAGAAGAGCTGTACAACAATGAATGACACATGTGCTCACTTCTACCGTGCCCGTAAGAAACCTCCAGCACTGAAGAAACTGCCACCGACTGATGCGAACCTGCAGCTGCACGTGCTCCGAGCTCATCTTCAGATGCTACTGTGGAAGGCAGCGGACCAACGTGATCCACCTGTAGAAGCTAGAAATATTACCAACTTTGGTTGGAACATCGAAAGCTCCACCATCACACCGGCCGTCTCAACAGCGCCAGTTGCTCCCCAAGCACTCCTGGATGTAGTTAGCTGTAGCTGCACTGCAGAGGGCAAGGCTTGCAGTGGCACACGATGCAGCTGCAGCAGTGCAGGCCTTTCATGCATGGACTACTGTAAGTGCGAGGGAGGAGACATTTGCTGTAGTCCTTTCACCAGGAAGCACATGGATATAGAAGACGAAGAAGGGGAGCTAGATGTGGATAATGAATAAACAAACATATGATTCACTTCTTTTATATATATATATATTTACATATTGTAGTGGCTGACAAATAAATTCATATTCAAACCACATAAATGTGATGTTTCCAGATTTTAGGCAAAATTTGATCTTTGACCTCTGATTTGACCTTGATACTCACCCTATATCCACAAATTAACCCCAGAAATGGACTCCCCGTCCTGGAAAACCCCTAAAAAGAGGTATTACACGACCCTCTATGTCATCAAGATCAAAAGTTGAAAATTGGCCAAAATTCAAGATGTCGGAGGGCGCCATCTTGAATTCTGAGAAATGCTAAAGGTTGCACAAGTAGCAACCAAGCTAATTTTGCTCTCCTAACCATATATAATACATTTCCACAAAAAAAGTTTACAGTAATTAACATTGCAGGGTTTACTATAGGAAGTATAGGGGCGGCAACTAGACTAATACCAATGCAAAAGATCCCAGAAATGTTGAAGGGAAAGGGTTGACCATCGATAATTGACGATACAAACTCTGGTGTATTACTCCCTTTATTATGAATGAAGAAATGAAGTTCATTGTAAAAACTTAAAGGTATGAAAGGGGTATACAAAGTGTCCATATTATACTACCTATTTACAGGTATATTGGTGGTAATACACCAAATTAATACCAGTTAGAAAGGTAATAATAATTATAATAATAATAAAAGTAATAATAATATTAATAGTAATGATAATAATAATAATAATAAAAATAATAAATGTAATAATAATAATAATATAATAATAATGGGTGAGGGTTGGTCCTATTCAGAGTGAGGTTTGGCATCCTCTACCCAACCATAGCCGCAAGGCGTCTGTCTGTCTATTTTACTGTCCTACTTTTCTTTCTGGGAGCAGGTGGGTAGGAATCCTTCTCCCCTTATAGACTTCACCTACTAGACGAGACAGAGAAAGGGGCGAGGGAATGCGAAAGTGGTCCCAGACCCTAAGAACTGGAACTTCAAATGTTGTTGTTGTTCGGTCTCTGTCTCGAGCCGGCCACTCCCAGCTATGGAGTATGTGCCTGAGTATAACACATAAATCAATATACCCAATGATTTTATATTCATTTTTCATACTCTTTTCATACCCATAATATTTCACAGCATTTGGCATGTATAACCAATTGCTAACGTTCAGCACATATAGCCAAGTGAGGGATAGATCTTAGTAATCTGTCCCCCTCTAGAGAAAACCCGGGCCAGCCTAGTGGACCAGTTACCAGGCATCTCATACACCGCAGCCCCCAGCTTCCTCGCCAGACCCACAGCGGAGGTATCGTTGTGGAAGTCGTCGGAGATCACCAGGAGGGCATCGTCAGGAGCCGGTTCCCCGCTTAACTTCACCGTGATGGAATCCATTGACACGCGGCCCACTATGGGATACATGTCACCTGCAAGATATATGATTCTATTTTAAGATGAGTTGGGTGTGAGAGGTTCTGCCGTGTGACGACCAGTAGGCCTTTTACATTATTTCCGTGTTCTTATGTTTTCAAGTAAGGGACAATTGCTTAATGTAATGACTATCTTAGTATGGAAACCGATTAGATTAGCTTATGTGAACCCCTTGAGAAGCATGGTGTGTTTTAACAGTTTATTTTGGCTATCTTTAGATAATTGTATATAGCTTAGGAAGATATATGGGAGTTGAAAGGGTAAAGACTGGCCCAATCAACCCTCTGACTTCCATATGCCCTTCCTAATCTGAATAAAATAGTATAATAATAACCAGGAAACAGAAAAGAAATACTTGTTGTCTCTTGAAAGGGTTAATTATGTCTTTAATCCATTAATTAGTAGCCCAGAAATCGTGAACCCAAACCTCTGTAAGTAAAAAAGGGCTTGAGCAAATGGGCTGTACGTTTCTACACCTATGACCTGGCCAACCCTTCACAAATGGTAAAAATATTAGCTCGATTACTCTAGTCGTTTGTAAGTTATAGAAGTTAATGTTCAAGAGTTTTGGGCTACTTACTTGGAATAAGGTATGGGTATTTTTTTCTTTACTAACCTGTTTTAATACTTCTGACATTGCCGACAAAGTTACTCAACCGCCGACTGATCCCATCCGACCAACCCGTAGTAAGGTTAGCGATCCACTCCGGCCCCTCTGTCTCGTAGATGCCGTCATAGCCGATACAACGACCGGCCGGCAGGAGCTTGTAGAAGGTGGGCCGGGACACCACCGACAGGGCCGGCTGGAAACCAAACGCCGCAAACTGCTCCGCTCCCTTCACATCACTTACTACAAAAAGAAAATGCAAATAAAAACAAATAATACTTCATGATGTCCTGAGGTAACCTGACCTGAAGAGAGCCTTGTGACGCCCTGGAGATAGCCGGTAGTGACGGCCTTCTATCCTTATATTAGACGAGTTTATTACTACCAACTTGCCTTTATAAGAGTACAATAAAATGGACACTTTAATCATTCCATTCATAATTTCTTTAAACTCATAATTTTTGACAGTGTATAGCTGACGGGCTCCATCATTCAGAAGAAGTAATAGAACATTCACTTAGGAATAAGTCATGATTTTCTGAAGTAGTTGCTTAAGCCTCGTTCACACAAGACTATGTCAACACGTCCTTGGCCGACTTTACAATTTTTTTAGTGATGACCAAGCTTAGGTGAGTTGGTTACATTGTAAATAGTCATGTAAAGTAATTGTAAAGTAGGTAAAAATAGTATGGTGCCAATTTGAGGTTTCACACTTGCAGGACTTTGCACCAGACTTTGCGAACACACGGTCATTTTAAAGTTTAGAAGGGTCGGGACGCCAGAGTGGCAGGCCCCTTAATACCACATTAATACTAGCTAACAACTGACCTGAAGATAGCCCCGTGATGGCTCCCCCTGGTCTGATAAAGTCCAGGTTGGTACCGAGGCCCTGAACGCACCCGGTAGTCGCGGCCACGTGACGAGTCAGGGGCCGAGATCTGTAAGAAAGGATTTAGAAAAATATATCTCTTGGCTTAGGGATGTACTGACCCCATCGCCTGTCACTTGTGTGGCACAGATAGCCCCTGGAGGTTGGGACTGGGAATCCCACCTCCAGAATTTTCTCCCACTAAGGGATCAGCAAGTTGTTTCTTGCTGATCCTCCCTACCCCTTTAAGGGAATGCGGGTTTGGCTACTGACTGACTATTATACGTTGGGGTCACATATTCCTTTGTCCCCCCTTGTTTCCGTTTGTATTTAGAACCTTTTATATAGTTTTTCATGACCATTAACTGGGCGATCAGTGAAGGGGTATATGACTATCTTTTAGTCAAGTGAATCCGTTTGTAAGCTGGATGGTCAGTATTAAGTGTTTTTCTTCTTTTTTAACACGTCAGAGATTGAGACACAGGTAAACAAAACGATATAGGCCTACATAAAACCTTGACTGCCTTACTTTCCAGCCAATCAAGCAAGGATAATACAACTTTGCTCCTTTCGTAATTTATCCCATTATGTACTGGTGCCATTTTATTAATGTTATTCTGGCTACCCTTAGATGATTTTATTCAGTTAATTTACTCATATGGAAAATGTCGAGTTGAATTAGAATATTTACTTATAAGGTTCGGTGGCCTTAAGGAAGATATCGAGTTGTTTCTGGTTCTTCTCCCGCTCCATGATGGCAGACTGGAAGTGTGTGTAGAGGGAAGCAATGCCCACCTCCAGCCGGTCCAAGGTCTCGATCAGTTCTGGCAGGTCCTGGGGCTGGACGCCATACCGGGACATGCCGGTGTCGATGTTGATGGCCACTTCCAGCCGCGACCCATCCTGTTTATGGTGATCACGTTAAAACCAGATGTCATGAATACTATTCCCTGTTCCAAGTAAGTAGGCCAAAACTCTTAAACATTAACCCATTGGCTGTGGAAGATGTTCTGGAACGTCCTGGCAATATAAGACAATTTACAGGCTCTTAAAGCCTCTTAAAGCCTGTGGGGACGAGTGTAAGAGAGCGGGAGGGTCCCCTCCGCTCTCCAGCATGGCTGTTGGGGCACTGAGACTCGGGCCTCATATCTCGCGAGACAATGCAGAGCTGCCAAAGGCAAATGTAGTGCGACATTGCTCATAATTAGCGAATATTTGACAATGTCTATGGTAGTGCTGCGGTTGAATCCCGCGCGCTACGAAGCTCGTTCTGCCGTCCATTTGAAGCAATTTTCGTCTAGTTTTTGGCTAAATACATTTCATTTTATTCAGAGATTTGTTTAATCATTCAGGAGTCCTAATACTGAAAGGGCTCGAAGCTGAATGACTACTCACTGGGTAAACTAACGAAGCCTTGTCCTGGGCAGTGAGGGGTGTGGTCCAACTCAGTGAAGGAATAAGGTTGTGCTGCTTCACCTCCTCCAACTCACACTCCAACATATTGCCTGCGGTGCCAAAGGTAAGTATTAAAGGTAAGTATTTATTTTTCTTCAGCGGGGATGGTTGGGGTTTTTTCTGGACACCCTTCTCCCTCATGCTTAGTCCCATAAGTTTTCAGATTGTCAAACGTTCGGCCCTTTAGTTTGGCGATTTTAAGACCTTTCACCCCATTTCTGTGTCAATATTAACCCTCACACGAGCATATGACGCAGAGGTTGCCAGATTAGCAATAAGAAATAGAGTTCTCTCACTCTTATAATTACCTCTCCAAAATTAGTTTTCTTCCCACAGCTAACTCAAAGACAACTGCAGAGGTTAAGGTAACTAAACTAAAGGTTTCTAAATGCCCCTGATGGTAACAAAGGATTTAAAGTATCCCTAATAGGCTCAAAAGTGCGTCAAGAACGTGAGAGGGTTAAGAGCTTCCGTGCCATTTAGGTGTCGATGTTTTCCTGGCGAGCGATAGCAAGCCTGTAATTTAGGAGGAACCGGCCTCCAGCCGAGACATTATTCTATCGAAAAATGTACACATTTATCTAGAAGGGGGATCTTGGGGATGTGTTTTTATGTTTGATGGGGGTCTTCAGCATAGCATTCTAGTATTTACCAATAATCATATATTTGTTTCAATACTGTATATAACTTAATTTGATGTAATTTATGTATGCATTATGATGTCATACGACTGCTATTATCTCGTGAACTAACTTCAATTGAGTCTATAATTGTGGCAATGTGTGTGTACTTATCAAAAATCACATTCGTAAAAGACAATAATCACTTGACTATATAATGTGCAAGTTAGTCCTACAATGCCGTTTTCTTTTGTCATTAATAAAAAAGAACAAATTCTGCAACGAGATACACAATTATCAAGCATTTTGTCCCCTACTACTTTCATTTAAATAGTTTAATTGGAATGCATTATAGAAGAGTGGCAGCTCTGATTAAATTATTGACCTGTATCACTATAGTCTATTTTTTTTCCAGCTGAGGGTAAATTGTCATGTTTCTATCTTTGTTACTCAGCTATAAGTTAGATTTTGTAGCGAAATATGATGTTAATTATGAAAACTTGGCATTAATACGACACACAGCCATAGCAGTTTCATATAGTAGACATAAGCTTGGTGCTCCCTTCTCGCACCTGAACCGGACAGCTGCGAGAAGGGAGCACCAAGCTTATGTCTACTACTAAATACAACATAAGAGATAGGCAAACCAAACTGAAATGATTACTGATTACGGATTACTGATATTTACCATAGGATGTAAGGTATTTTAAAATAATCCCCTAGAAATACTTTCTCTAAAGTATCTATTTCTTTTATCCTCCCCTTTTCCCCAGCTAACCTAATCCCACAAGGACCCCAATGGAAATACGCCTAACGGTCTTATTGGGCTATCCTTAGTTGGAATTATGCAAAGCTGGTACATGTCATATTTGTAACATACTATGTGGTACCAACTCTGTAAATTGCTAACTGAATAAATATTATTATTATTATTATTATTATTATTAAGTATCGATAAATCAGCTACTAAGGGATTCAATTTACCATCAGCTGGAAACAAATAGAGTATAGTACTGTAGATAAATTAAATGGGGAACAAGGGGTTAAAACTGACCCTGAATCCAGAAATAATTTGGTCATTTTATAAGTGTTCCCATATCTGAAAAAAACATTATATACAAATGTGCTTCATGTATTTAGTAATATAAGTAAGATAGTGTTGGTCATGGTGATCATATTCATGGGCGTCATCTGCGGGGGGGGGGGAACATATCCCACCCACTTTTCATTCAGGGGGGGACAACATATCGATTGTCCCCCCCACTTTTTTCACCAAGTTTTATATACTAGAAACTAGATAGAAGTCACTGAAATATTTAATAAGATAGAATATTATATATACTCTAAACACACAAATATAATATGTTATGATGTTATTGATGTAGTAATTTGTTAGGCTCGTTGTCAGCTAAATTTCTTACGTAAATATTGTGTGACGTATCCCACTGTTTAGTGTTTACATGAAGACGGAAGTTCTGTAGTCTGTAGGTCGGCAAAAGCCAACATTAGCGGCCTTTTAAAGCTTTGGCCGCCTTTGAGGGTTTGAGGATGGTATTCTGGTTTCCTGGATGATGATCTAAGGTAATGCCTTCACTATTAGACATTGTTCTTCTACAACAATATTTGAAACTAGCAAGACGTGCAAGACTGGAATGGTACGGTCCGACGGTTTAGTTTGGTAACTTTGGTAGCTACACATTATAGTTTATGGTCATTATTGTCAGGACATAATATTAGTAAATTCGTCCACTACAGGACAAAGGCTTCTTTCTATCTTCACCATTAATATCCTTCATGAGTTAATTTGCTCCATTATATGATGATTAAACCCTTGTACAATTAAAGATCTCGTCTTTCAATCTGGTGTAGGCTACAGTCTTCTCAATCTTACTAGGCAGTCTAGGCTAAGCCTAGACTGCATAGTAAGATTGGGTTATATGGTAAACTATCTACTCTGCCTTAAACATTTAACCTTACTGTTGTTTCAATTCTAGATATGAAATTATCGACATAACGTATTGTAGCTAAGCCTATTTGTAGGCTATAATTTTGTTATTATCTGCTTGATCTGTCTGTATCTCCTGACTCCTGCAACATTTCCTTGATCAGTTGATCTATCATCTATGTAGTGTAAATTACATTTTCTGCCTGGTGCTAATATATATATATACAGTATTATAATATGTACCGTATAACATTAACCTAACCAAATGACCTAACCCTAGGTTAGTTTATGGTAGGTTAGGTTAGACTAGTAACTAGTTATTTTGGTCAATTTGGTTACATTGGTTAGATCAAAATAGTAAAAAACAAAATGCTAATAATTACTAATATGTTTTTTTATAATCAACCCTGGTTAGGTAGGTAATTAAACAGTAGCTCTATACTGTATTTTATATATATTAATTACGGATATAGTTATTATTATTAGTATTATTTGATATTTGGCAAAACGGCACATCTACTTTATTATTATTATCTTTTCTTTTTTTTCCTCCTCCCCACTTTTTACCCTTTCTCATATTTGAGGATGTCAGAGTAGACTTGAAATCTATCTGTGAACTATAGGTGTTTAAACTTGCACTGGTTAATATTGATAAATAACACATATCTTTTCCCCTTAATATAAATCATTTATTCATAATTATGTGGGCTTAAAATGCACCAAATATTGTTAAGTTATCCCCCCAGCTGATCGCTCGCTTCACTCGCCTGTTTTTCCTATATCTATCTCTGAATGTCCCCCCCCCCCCCCCCACACACTTTTAGAGAGCAGATGACGCGCCTGATCATATTGGTGGGTTTTGATGACGGTTGACGAAATTGATGTGTGTTGATTATAGTTGTCTATATTAGTAACCTTAAGCCGGTATCACACGAGAGCTTTTTTAGTCAATATTCGATAATCAACATTATTATGGCAACATTTCTGGAGTATTTTGCACTGGTATTGGAAAGTAAACTGATGGTAGCTGAATTAAGGTAACCGAAATACTTCAAATGTTGACCTCATAAGCTACCAGACCAGTGTTGAGCATAAATGTTGAAGAAAAAGCTCGTATGATATCGGTTTTTATAGTATTATAATAGAGAATCTCTAGCCTACATTATACACTCTCCAACAGAACACCCACCAAAACCGATGCTAAGGTGTACTCCAATATATTAACTTCAATCTGCCTGAAGGGGGAGGTGGTTGCTTTTTCTGGACTCCTAATCCTTCTCCCACATGTTCAGCCCGTTAGTTTTGATATTTTGAGACATTCGGCCCATTAGCTTGGCGATTTTAAGACTTTTTCCCCATTTCTTTGTCGCTGGTGTAGTGACTAGCGTCTTGGACTTCCACCCAGAAGGTCCCAGGATCGCGCCCACGCTCGGCGCATTAAAGATTTTTCTCAAGCACTGAGTCGTCACCATCCCTCATGAGCAAGGGGATGGGGTACAGGACCCCAATGGAAATACGCCTAATCGGCCTTATTGGGCTATTCTTAGCTGGCTTAGCATGCGCTAGCTTTAAGAACTATTATTATTATTATTATTATTATTAATATGAAGACCTTTCGTGCCATTTAGGTGTCTATTATTTCCTGGCGAGCGAAAGCGAGCTTGTAATTCTAGGAGGAATCGGCATTTTTCTACCGAAAAATGTACAGATTTATCTCAAAGGGAAGTCTTCTTGGGGACTTATTTATTTTTTTATTTTTTGTTAAGCTTGATTGAGGTCTAGGGAGGAAACTAACTACAAAAATAGTATATACATGACAAAAAATCGACCAGTAAATAAACCCTACTCCATTAAAAACAGATGAAGTAGGCTGGACAAGGTAGCATTACCAACGACAGTGATGGGGACCTTGATGTTGTGTTGCCTGAGGTAGACGCCCTCGGCTAAGGTGGCTACACTTAACTCCTTCACCCCCTCCTCCAGTAGCACCTCCACCACCGGTAGCAGCCCGGACCCGTAGGCGCTCCCCTTCACCACGCCCATGATCTCTGCGGAAGGAATACAATATTATAGAGTAGATTATGCAGATAGAACATATCACGCCCTTGATCTCTGTGGGAGGAATACAATATTATAGAGTAGATTATGCAGCTAGACCATATCACGCCGTTGATCTCTGCGGAAGGAATACAATATTATAGAGTAGATTATGCAGCTAGACCATATCACGCCGTTGATCTCTGCGGAAGGAATACAATATTATAGTAGATTATGCAGCTAGACCATATCACGCCGTTGATCTCTGCGGAAGGAATACAATATTATATAGTAGATTATGCAGATAGTCTGAGATAGACCATATCACGCCGTTGATCTCTGCGGAAGGAATACAATATTATAGAGTAGATTATGCAGCTAGACCATATCACGCCGTTGATCTCTGCGGAAGGAATACAGAATAATAGACTAGAGTACGCAATCAGACCTTATCCCGCCCTTCACTACGCCCATGATCTCTGAAGGAGGAATACAGAATTGTAGACTAGAGTGAGCATCCCCTACCCCACCCTCATCTCTGGGGGAGGAATGGCCAGTACATCTGCCAAAATACGTGATGTCACAAAGTAAATTGTCATGTGAAATAAAAAAGGTATCTAGTCAATGCCAGACTTATGTGAGGAGAACAGCTGGTGTAGCAGATATTGCCTCGGTTAAGAGAGAGTTACAATGAATTATTTGTGCCTAACAAACTTCGCGGTCCATTCTAGGAAGATGCTCTAGAAATTAGACAGTGCATCACATTGCATTGTGTGATAAATACCAATTTATTACAAAATCTCTTGATATAATTCACGTTTAACATAACTATGTGTATCTATCCATCTACATATACATACATTATATGCCATTGTAATATTCTAAATACATAAATTAGGTAGTCTCGCAGTCTATGAAAATCAGTTAAAACCTATAAGTCTCAACCGGTTTTTGTATTCAGCCTGTTATTCAATTGAATAAGTTCCATAGGCTTACCTTTGATAATATATAATCCCTCTGTATCTTTCTTTAGTGCTGGAAAACAGAGTTCCTCAACTTATTCCAAAATTGACCGCATTATACCATTATAACATTAGTCCCATACAGTAATTGAAATGCATGTGAACAATTCTAAAGGGATTGAAAAATCAGCATGGCTTCATTAGTGTAAACAATTCTGGATGTGACTGACTTGGAAAGGATATAGGTGTTTTGATAAGCAGTGACCTAAAATTATCCAACCAGTGCATTGAAGTAGAAATGAAAGCCCACAAACTAGAGACTATTCAGTTTTAAAACAGAGACCTTTTATATGATCATTATTAAATGATGTATGTAAATTAAAAGTGTTGTTGTTTAATTCGTATCATGTTGTTGGAACCGCACAAAATGGCCAAATCAGCCTCATTGTAATTGTCCTGTATTTCTTTTCACAATCATTCCAGCCTATAAACTAAACTGTCCTGGTTTGACTGCCTGCTAAATAGATCTTCTTGAACATGTTATATATCACATATAGAAGTACTAATTTACTAAAAACCTATTTGTGATGCACCACTAGCTCGTGCAAATCACTTATTGTACAAGTACTTACCCCTCTCTCTCTCTCTCTCTCTCTCTCTCTCTCTCTCTCTCTCTCTCTCTCTCTCTCTCTCTCCTTGTACGTGACTGTGGGGTAGTTCCAGCCGCCGCTCGACCCTGAAAACTTGACAGCTGTATGGAGAATAATGTAATACCCAGATGACACAACATATTTACTGTTGTAAAGACTACTCAAGTTACGACTCTCTCTCTCTCTCTCTCTCTCTCTCTCTCTCTCTCTCTCTCTCTCTCTCTCTCTCTCGTGTCCTGTTCACGTGTGAGGGGTCAAAGTCCAGAGTGTGGCTTATATACCGGCATACCACATAATATATTAACCCGAGGAATGTAGTCCCTATAAGTTGTGATAATGTGTTTATTTTTTTAAGAAAATACCTTATTATCAAATAACTCACTGTCAAGGCACTCACTGATTTCATCCAATCTTTAAAAATTTGCGTGTTAAGTCAGTAACAAACCAGGAATTAGTTTCTCAGATATCATGAATATCAAACCAATTTTACTCATGATAATATTGAGTGATTATCATGAACGGGAAAGTGAGCTGCAGGAGCGTTGCCCTATACTTACAAATGATAATTGGATCTATTTGGATACCAAATGAAGATGCGGAGACATTCCCATGCAAATCAATTCACTTGCTTGCGAGACACGAACACAGACAGTATACAGAAACATACATAGAAACACAGACAGGAGTGGAACAATAGATTGCACTCCACAGTTACATTAGTGCATGGGGTAATAATACAAATAAATTACCACTTACATTCGTGTAATCATTAGGCTATCATAGTGCAGTTGGGTAAAAAGTACATGCTTAGATAAATATCGGTTCCATGTCAGTTGAACCAGTGCCACTTCAACCAGTGCCACTTTAACCAGTGCTAACTCAACCAGTGGCCACTTCAACAAGTGACCATTTCAACCAGTGACCATTTTAACCAGTAACCTAACCTAACCTAACCTAACCTAACCTAACTAACCTAACCTAACCTAACCTAACCTAACCTACTGGTTAAAATGGTCACTGGTTGAAATGGTCACTGGTTGAAGTGGCCACTGGTTGAGTTAGCACTGGTTAAAGTGGCACTGGTTGAAGTGGCACTGGTTCAACTGACCTGTCACTATAAATATCCAGTATTCGAGAATGGATAATATGTCGTGAGCTTGTGAATAAACCTTTAACTGTCTTCATAGCGTAATGGTTAGTGTGCTGAATTTCGGTGTGAGTATCTTAGGTTCGAATCCTTGGAGTACCATATGTATTAATTAACTTCATTGATTTCATTAATTAGGTTTATTTGTAAGTTAATTGGTGGGTTGGTGATAATATGAAAGTGTATTCAAGGTAACCTGGCAGAAATTGGTAACGCTGCCTTTCCATACTTCCTATACTGCCTTTCCAAACTGTTCTTGTGATGCCGCCTTTACACTATGGAAAGGCAGGGTTACCAATTTCTGCCAGGTTAGCTTGACCATATTTTACCTGTGCACTAATGACAAAACCAAATTCTGCCACTGCCAGGTTAGCTTGAATAAATTTTACCTGTGCGTTAATCGCGTTAGCTTAAAGGTGGGGGCTCATGGGTTGAGGTAAACATGGAAAAATAATTGCCAGCCTGCATATAATTATCTTGTAAAATGCAATGTCACTTGAAATAATTATTAACAATGGTATAAAGGATTTTGCGGATCGTCTGTACCGGGCCTGTGACGTCATAGTGACGTCACACCAGTATCCTTATCCTAGACTGGATGGTGGACTTATACTGGTGTGACGTCACAGGCCGGGTATAGACGATCCACAAAATCCTTTATACCATTGTTAATAATTATTTCAGTACCATTACATTTTGCAAGATAATTATGTACAGCTTGGAGATTATCATCCCATGTTTATCTCAACCCATGAGCCCCCACCTTTAAGGGGAAGAGTTTATTTATTGGACGATTACTAATTTGATATTTTTTTAGTTTCCTCCCTAGACCTCCATCAAGGTTAAAAAAAAACATCCCCAAGATCCCCCTTCTATATAAATGTGTACACTTTTACGGTAGAAAAATTTACCGGCCAAAGGCCGGTTTCCCCTAAATAACAGGCTCGCCATCTAAATTGTACGAAAGGTCTTAATATTGACAAAGAAATGGGGTGAGAGGTCTTTGTTATGCCCTGTTTTTCTACAGGATTAACTTGGGTAATGTGAGTTCTAACTGACTGGGTATAGAAGGCTGCATGCACAAAACAAGGTATGAGGAATAGAGAACACAAAATAAACACACGGTAACAAGACACACGATCACGTTCATTGATGTACACACTTCTGTAGTTTTCTTGATAATGATTAATATGAAACATAAGAAGGTATGAATACTCGTACAAGACAAATGATAGAATTGAACAACTAGCATTAAGTGGATCTGGATGGAGCCTAGTCTCCCACTTCCAACGTTCAGGTATTAATCTTCTGATCACTGGCTTTATTCACAAGTTGATATCCTGGAGACCATAAATGTTACTTATAGATTCATATTCACTATTAGATTTATCACTGGTAGCTCTGATGCACAAGTAGTAGTTCACAGACTAGATTAGACATGCGTATTTTAGAGCACGGGAATTCTAGTAACCTCAGGGGGGTACTGATCTAAGTTTTATATAATTGTATCAGAAATACATAGAACGCAAATCAGTGGGCGAACATTCAGATATCACTAGGGTTTCACTTCTATGTAATAATATCTGGATATATGGGTAATTACGAGAGTTAATATCGCCTGTTAATTAATAAACACTGATACGCTTAGCACTTCCTAATGGCATGGTTATATATGAATTATACTGGGGCAAAGATATAGCCACTTCATAGAAATATTAATAAGTGAGTCTCTAAATAGCACTGTAACACTGTAGCACTGATAGAGTGAATCTTGGGTAGTATTTGATTGGTCTGGTCCTGCTTATCTTGCGTCCGTGATGTTGGGGGCTAACGACTGGTTCCGCGGCCGTCCAGATGGTCCATATGTAGGAAGTTCTCAAGACGGATCTCTTGGCGATCGTTGCTGGTTACACTCTTATATACCCATTGGTTTCTAGACCTGAATCACAGATATTAGGATATTCATGTCAATCTGGATCGGAATTAACGCCAAGCGCATCTCACGTCGATCGCTCAGCTTCCCGGCCTGTATGAAAGTTATAAGGTGCACGTAGATTTCTTGTACGTGGACAGATCCTTCTATCTAAATCTGCCACGGAGTCTGCCGGCTCTGGAACGCAATTTTCAGCAACAAACAATGATGGAGCTCGAGGTCAACTCTGGTGACCAACCACTGGTTGGTGTCTATCTTTCAACTGATTTTACTGGGGGCTGGAGCTTGGTTTATAGGTTCGGTTTTGGACCCTGTAGGCAATAGGGATCTCGAGTTTTGATGGACTTATTTGAGCTCTCAATGGATACGGGAACTAGGTAAGGTGGTGATTACTGTTGTGGCACATGGCTGTATGGAGCCTTCATAATGTGATATAACTGAGCCTTAGTAAGAGGTACTATTTTGGCTATACTGGAAGTATTTAGGGGAGAGAGACTGGATCTACTTTGCGAGGAGGTTTGGGACATCTTTGATAGGAGCGTCTCTCTTAGATTGCTCAGTCTTCATTCTATGGTATAGCTGAGGTGCTAATTTGGTTATCGGAGTATGCAAGAAAGGTTAATGGGTTATTGTGGGTTAATAGAGGTTAGTAAAGGTGTTATGTTAGGTAGGTTTGGCTGGCAGATGGGCATCACCCCCCCCAGAACTCTGGCTCCAGTCTACCCCGGGACCATTCCCAGCACCATCCCCCAAGTGATTACAAGGGGGTAGGATCCAGTGGCCTCGGTACGCCCCACCAGAACCATAGTTAGTCATACATGGTTAGTTCATTGATAGGAAGAATTCCTGTGCTACCTGGCAATGACCCAGAAGTCAAAACAGGGGTCAGGTATACCTCCGCAGGGGTAGGGGTCTCCCTTCTCGGGTGGGTGAAAGGGGTAGGTGCGCGTCCTCTCTCTGTGATGGTCGTCCGGGCGGCTGTGGCTGCGGGCTTGCCATATTACTAGTGTTTGTAATAGCCCTCTGTTTATGAGACAGATGTGGGTGTTCGTAATACCAAAACCAAAGGTGCCTTGACCAGCTGGTTTAATTGGTTGGGTTGTTAATTGCATGGTTTGTTGGATGTGGTGGAGACTGGGTTGCTAACTCTGCCACATTTATCTGGAAGTATGGCAATAGAAGTTAGTCACTGGCGAGGCGGCTAGCCTCGCACTGACGATCATTTGGTACAGGGTTGTGAATGGGTTGTGAGGGAATAGATGGCATGCAAAGGGTTAGTAAAGTTCTAATGGTGTTTCTTCCTACTGGGGGAAGGTAGGCTGGATAGGAGTATATATACAAAAGGTTTGAGAATGTTACTAACGGAAAAGTTAAGGATATTCAGGGGGTATGGTGGAGAGGCTAGGTTAGGAGGGAGTGGAGGAGCGTGGGGGTTAACGAGAGGGAGAGGGTTAAGGTGGGCTACGTGGAAGTTTGACCCTACGATCTCTGGGCGTAGGGGTGGCATTAGGCTACAGTTGGTATCTTAGACTGGGGGTTACCGACAGGGAAGGTAGGGTAATCAAACGCTACCGGGGGATGAGCAATAGGTGGTGGTATATGAGTCTGGAAATTATAGAATCATGTGGACTGTGGGGAAGATGAGGTTAGCTGTAGGTGTGTGCTTGACTGTGGATAAAAGTAGAGAAAAACATAGTGTACTATTACTCGTCAATACGAGGGGTTATGGACACCATTAGTCGACACGATTTCTTGCTGATCTAGTTGTCCCTGGGAACTGCGTTTTCTATGATATATATATACCAAAGAAAGCGGCAGTTCGTAGGGGTAGCTTCGTTATTGTTTCGTGGTAGATATGCGTCGAGACAATGGTAAAAAGGGTTATCTATACAATCTCTGGTTGGGGTAAGAATTAGAGTTACGGCATGGTTGCTAACATCTTCAGTCATTATCTCTGTCTAGGTCTTACAGGAATAATGGTTATATATACAATGGTGTACCCGTGGGTATCATAGTTTCTTATCAATTATGACATGGGGGTTAACATATTACTTCTCGGATGGAAGAACATACATAGATTTATGGGGGCGGTTGGTCTTCAGAAACTTAGTCTGGCAAGACAAGGTATTTTAGGGGGTTAACATATTACTTCTCGGATGGAAGAACATACATAGATTTATGGGGGCGGTTGGTCTTCAGAAACTTAGTCTGGCAAGACAGGGCTTAACATATTACTTCTCGGATGGAAGAACATACATAGATTTATGGGGGGCGGTTGGTCTTCAGAAACTTAGTCTGGCAAGACAAGGTGTAGGACACGAGGGGTAGTGGATATGCGAGGTGGGGGAAGGGTCAGCGGTTAAAAGCGATAGGCAGGTGTGGTTTGGAGCTGCTTAGCCCTGCGGGCTTCGGCCTGTCTGAACTGGTTGGCTTGGTCACCTGGTCCTTCGAGCTTCTTGTTCTGGGGCATTTTAGTCTTAAAATCGCGAAACTCATAAAAACATAGTTTGGCAATTTTAAGACCTTTCTCCCCCATTCCTTTGTCAATATTAAGACCTTTCGTGCATTTTAAGTATTGATTTTCTTCCTGGTGAGCGAGCCTGTAACATGGAAGAAACCGGCATCCGGTCCAGACGTTTTATACATATTTATCTTGAAGGGGGTATTGTGGGTGTTTTTTGTTTTTAAACACAGACACTCAATCTTACCCTCTCTCTCTCTCTCTCTCTCTCTCTCTCTCTCTCTCTCTCTCTCTCTTGTTAAGCTTGATGGAGGTCTAAGGAGGAAACCAAAACAATAGTAATGAAATGATAACTAAATACGCAAATAAATTGACTGATCTTAAGTTGAATACATGTTACCTGTGTTGGGTCCGGCGAGGCTCTTGAGGACCTTGACGTTATGGGCCACAGCGTCCAGGTTAACGTGGATGAAGGAGGGTGCCTTCAGCCTAGTAAAGACCTCTGTGACCAGGTCCAGGGTAGAGGCTGAGTTGCATACCCGTCCTCCTCTGTCCGCCACGCCATTATTCAATCCATCCTCCATATTATTCCTGCAGGTAAAAAACAAATATAATACAGACTAAACACACATAACAAAGCCACTCCAAACAGCTTCCTCTCTCTCCAACACTCCTTCTTCCCTCTCTACACTCTTCAGAAAAATAGGAAAAGTAGAATGTAGATACGTGGTGCCGTTGTAAAGGCTTACCCCTCAATACCTTCATCTGATCTGAGTAAAGTTTTTTCTGCACCTCGTTTTTACACCAAAACTGCACTAAACCAGATACAGGGTGGTCCAGAAATAACTGACGCTTTTTAGGGAGGATGGACCGGTTCTCTGGACCACTTTCTCCCTAATGTTTAGCCCCATTAGTTTTCAGAAGTTAAGATGTTTGCCCCATTAGTTAGTCGATTTTAAGACCTTTCTTCCCATTTCTTCGTCAATATTTAGACCTTTTGTGCTATTTAGGTGTCGATTTTGTCCCTGGCGAACGATAGTGAGCCTATAATGTTGGAAGAACCGGCCTTCGGCCGGAACATTTTTCCGTAGAAAAATGTACAAATTAATCTAGAAGGGGGATCTAATGGATGTTTGTTTTTTTAATTTGATGGAGGTCTAGGGAGGAAACTAGAAAAATAATGAATACATGCAAAAATCGCCCAAAAAGTTAACCATTCCCCCTTAAAAGTCATATATTTTCCAGGGAAATTAACACTTTTTTGTGTAATTTCTGATGGGTTATTGAGTGATGCTGTATGTTTAATTTGACAGCAAAATGGATGCCCAGGACCAGTTTATTGTATGTACAGTGTCCCAACAAACTAATCAAAATATATCCTGATCATTCAATACCTCTGGAATCCCAACACTGAAAAAACAATATGGATATGAAAAGGACAACTAGTGTCCGTGATAATATACCCGTATTAAGGGGAGATTGACCGTGTGTTTGGTCTATTAATTCATATATTCATATATTTTTTTAGTTTCCTCCCTATAGACCTCCATCAAGTTTAGATAAACACCCCCTAGATCCCCCTTTAAGATAAATTTGTAAATTTTTCGTTAGAAAAATGTTCCGGCCGAAGGCCGGTTCCTCTTAACCCGTACAGCCCCAGCGACGCGTCTGACGCGTCGGCGATGTATGTAACGCACAGCCCCAGCGACGCGTCTGACGAGTCACCCTAATTGCTCCGACCGTAACCTCAGGTGTAACCACTCGAGAGGGCTCAGATTTGTATGGGAACTGTGTACGTATCCCACGCAACCGTGCCGATGGTTGAAAACTCTCAAAGTCCACGTGCGTGCGCGTGAGCGCGCAATAACCTGGTTTTTTGGGGTAATTGCCTTCAATTTTTTACTCTTGTAAAATACGTTTTCGGGGGCTCTGTAGGACCATTCTTTAAGCTTTTTGAGCGGTTTTTCGTGGTTTTTCCTTCATTCCTAACCCATTCGCTATTGTTTCTGGAATAAAACCATTTTTTGAAAACCGGCCAGGTTCTGGTGAACAAACATTACAAAACTAGCCGGGGCTCCACGGGTTAAAACTGCAGGCTCGCTACCGCTCGCCAGGAAACAATTGACACCTAAATGGCACGAAAGGTCTTAAAATTGACAACGAAGTTGGGTGAAAGGTGTTAAAATCGCCAAATTACTGGGCCGAACGTCTTATAATCTCAAAACTAGTGGGGCTAAACATTAGGGAGAAGGGGGTCCAGAAAAACGGTCTGCCTTCCCTTAAGGTATTTTGGTAGTAATAAACCCAGCTAATATGAGGAGAGACGGGTAAAGGCTGGTTCACACATAGCCGAGTGGGTGCGTGAGTCCAACACGAGTGATGAAATTTTGCTATTCGGCAATGACTCGTCGATACTCCTCAACACTCGTGTAGACTCGTGCTACACTCGTGTTTACTCGACACACTCGTGGGTACTCGCCACGGGGTCTAAAAATGTCATGCATGCATGAAATTTTCGGGCCCCGTGGCGAGTACCCACGAGTGTGGCCTACATACGTGTAGACTCGTGTACATACGTGTTAACTCGTGTTAAAATCTGAATAACTCTTCGTTATTCGTGTTAACTCGTGTTGACTCGTGTAAACCCGTGTAACACTCTTTGATGATTCGTCGCTTTTCGTCATCATTTCGACGTTGACGAATCAACACGTGTCTACACGTAACAACACGTATGTAACACACATGCAACACGTATCAACAAGAGTACAAAACACTAATGTGAATGCCAAAATATGGTGGCCCCATGATGCAAGAGTTTACACGATTCAAACACGAGTAAAAACACGAATAAACAAGAGTATACACGAACCACTGAGAAAAGAACACAATTGTAACACGAAAAAGCGAGTGTCATTTGAAATACCATTATTTCAAAAATGTTGGACGAATCAACGAGAGTTTACACGAGTCTACACGAGTCTACACGGATGTAACGCGAGTCAACACGTGTACAACAGAGATCCAACGAGAGTCAATGCGTACCTACACGAAGCTACACGAGTCGTGGAGTGTAGCCCGAGTGCTGGCAACACCGCGTGAAGAGTTGGCACCAACGCCGCTCACACAGACGCCTCCCACACCTTATAAAATGCCCCCACCCATGCTGCCTCGTCCCAGTTCACCGCCGCACCAGTGACCGACCACAACCTTGACCTGCCTCGCTGACCTCCCTATCTGCTGCCCATCTACCCACGCTGCCCTTCGCCATGGCCCCTGAAAAGCCTGAAAAGAAGAAGGTCCCTTCCAAGTCCATCCACCCTCGACATGTGCTGAAGGGTACGCTGGCCAACAAGCGTGTCGCCAAGCCGCCGCCTGGGCCCAGCCAACCACATGACACAGCAGCCACCCCACGCCGCCCACCCCCGCCCAAGCACAACCAACGTAGTGCATCGCCCAGCTCAGATGACATCATACCAGACAGCTAGGCCCCTGCAACTACTAGTGATCGTCAGGACATAGCCGATTCGTTCGATGCAGATGCTACCTTCATCGACGAGGACGAGGCTGTGATGGACGACAGCCAAGAGGAGCCCGATGATACGGAGGCCATGTCTGGTGGTGACGATGACCAAGGCGACTCACAGGACATGGCCGATGATATCCCTGTGTATGGGGCTATCAAGAAGAACAAACTTACCAGGATCCTGTTCGACGACGAGACTGAGGACATGCTGGTAGAGAGGCTGAAGGACAACACCATGCTGTACCAGAAACGTCTCAAGGAGTACAAAGACAGCCGCAAGAAGTTGCGGATGTGTGAAGAGAAGGCTCACAGCCTGGTACCTCATGTCACAGGTAAGTACCCCAAAATAAAGCGTGCATTATGTTATTGTAGTGATAATGTGTGTTTTGATACCTTTTTGTTGTATTCTTGGTTCGATTTCATGTGTTTCATACGTTAAATTCATCCTGAAAATATGTTAAGAGTTGCATATATGAAATGCTGTGCTGCCAATATCACCCACATTCCATTCAATGTCTGTTTACATCCTTGAATCTATGTTTGATTATGTACCTATCATTTACCTGCTACCGCCGATATGTGAAGCATTTATACAATATGTCCAATGCCCAATTAATGTTTCTGTTTCCGCAGGAGCCCAGCTGAACAAATGGGTGACGGGTATGCGGACTCGGTATGCAAAGCTCACCGACGAGAAGAGTGGTGCGGGCACCCCTGGCACCAGCGAGGGGCGTCCAAGGTCGGGCCGTGATGAGTGGATACTCGAAAAGTTCTCCTTCCTGAAAGGGCACATTTCCTGTGTCAAGACCCGGGTCACAGCTAAGGTGAGAACACTAATATACATACCTAACATTTGTGACAATAATAAATAAATGGGAAAACATAAGACCAAGTTATAATCAGCAAGGAAATATATAAGTTCTCCTGTTAAGAAAAGAACATTGTAATAATATGCTCCCATTTATATAATATTGTTGGTTGTAACATATCTAAAGTTTCAATATATATTTAGTGCTTTATTCCAGGTATACATAATTATATAAAGAAGGATTTATATAAACATCACATGTCTTTACGTATTAATATTTATTGTCAAGTTACATATGCTATCAATCATAGATTAATTATTGCTTTGAAATACTATATTTATGCCTTTGTTTCAGTTCCAAGAGTCCCAGCAGGACGCCCAGCCCCCTACTTCCGCGCCAGAGGTGGTGGCGGTAGACGACCCAGAGAGTGGTGGAGAGGACTCCGCCATGCCCCCACCATCCGGGACAGCGACGACTGCTGGCTCCAGCAACAAGAAGCGCCTCAAAAGTGCTGACGCGAGCTCACCTGTGGAATTAAATATGAAAGCATTGTTAACATAATTCATAACTATAGTATTCATATAAAAAAAAAAAATTTGGATGCTGTATATTGCCCAGACGAGCCCACCTGTGGAGGTAAATATGAAAGCATTGTTAATATCATCGATAACGAGATTATTTATATAATAATGGCTGTAGAACAGGCGTCAACTGTGGTGGAAGATAATGATAAACTGTTAATGATTATAACTTACCATGGCGTGAATATATTAATATATAATAACATGTATCTAACCAACAAAAAAAAAATTCTAGGTGGATCAGAAACGGGACGAGCTGAGGAGAGACATGGCCGGCCTGATGTCGACCCTGGCAGGCAAGCAGACGAGGTACTCCCACTTCGTCTCCTACTTGGAGGAGCAGCTGGACATGTTGCCTAACCCAGTAGGTGACACATTGTCAAGAAAAATTATGATGCTCGTGCTGCAGGCCAGGGAAGATATGGATGCCAGCCCACAGGCGTCACCCTCTCAACCATCTCTCTCGCCTCAGGCCACCACAGCACCACAACAACCCAAGCTACCAACCCCACCCCAGCAGGCAGGACCTTCGTCTGTGGTACCACGTGGGCCCCCAGGTTTCACCACCCCCACGTTCTCAGAGATGATGGCGGCCTCGTTCAGGTCACCTGTACCTGAGTGGTGGGCGGGCTCTATGACCCCCACACATGGCAACAACCTCCCGGTTCCTTCAACCCCCAGCAGACTGCCAACACCTGGTGAATTTCTGCAATACACCAGAATGAACCCGGCAGCCACCACCCCCAGGCCTACGGATGACGAGGTGTGAGTTGTGGTGTTAACATGTTCAATGTAGTCATGAACCCCATTGATGGGGAGGACGAGGCATTACATTATTATACAGGTGTTTAGTATTAAGGAACCTTTATATTTTTTATAAATAAATACAATGAATGTGTTTTGAGATGTTGTTTTGGATCCAACTATTAGTTAGTTATTTTATCTATAAGTTTCACAGAAAAAAGTTTTACCGAAAAAAATATAAGATATATATAAATGTATAATATATAAATAATAGAATAATGAAACATATAAATGTATAATATATAAATAATATAATAATGAGACAGAAAACTAGAAAACAAATACTATAATATGAGACAAATAGAAATAAGATCACAGTAATTCATAGACAAATGTAAATTGAAACTTATGTCGAATATATCAATGACTCTGAAAACACACAAAAAAGCTGACACAGAAGTATATACATAATTATCAATGTATTAATATATAAAGAACATATAATAATCATACTGAAACAAATTATTAAAACAAAAGCCAAATAAGAGACCAATAGCAGAAGTTACAAAAAAAGAAAAAAGAATATATATATATATATATATATATATATATATATTCTCCGCAACAAACCAGCTTCCACCAAGATAAAGAGCCCGATGACCGACGATCACGTCATTTACCAACATACCTGTAATTATGAGGACTGGACCTCATTCCTATATTGGCATGACGCAGACTCGTCTTTCACGTCGGTTAACTCTTCACCTTCAGGCTGGAGCCATCAAAGACCACTATCTCACCCCCAACCACCCCCACATCACACGCAACGAGTTAGAGAAACACACCACCATACTCGATAAAGAAAGTGACCCAAGGAGATTACCTATACTCGAAGCGTTATATATCCAAGCCTTACATCCTAACATCAACAACCAAACTCTGTACCTTCAGATCCTTCCTTCTGCCAAAAGGTTCTACCCTACAGGACCTAACGCCCCCCCTCGCCCCACGGTGCCCTTGACGCAGCCCCCCGCGCTACCTCCTTCAGCTTCGTCTTCTGCCGGCGCCACACGTACCACACAACTTAGGCCACGCCCCTCGACACGCAGCCAATCAGCTTTGACCCCACCAACCGACCAACACCATCCCGTATCCAGTGCGCCTGCATGAAACGGTTCTCCCTTTTGCACTCCTAGAATACCCCTCCACCAATAGGAGACTTTTGCCCCCTGATTTTCGCCTCCTCTGATCCTCCACCCTCTATATATACCCTTCCTGTTTACCTTTCATATCATTCTACCCTTACTTGATAATGCTGGTTGTCCAGTGAAATGCGTCGTATATCCTGTATCATCATGTACATTTATGTAACCCTGTACCACCATGAATTTTGCTCATCTCATTCATCTACTTCCTGCCACCCAACGAAAACTCATCAGAGACCTGGAAACTTTGAATAATAAAATTTCCAACGCAGAAATTGACATTTCTTTCAACCTCGTGTGTATTAAAGAAAAAAAAAATATATATATATATATATATATATATATATATATATATATTTTCTTTAATACATACGAGGTTGAAAGAAATGGCAATTTCTGCGTTGAAATTGCAGAAATTGCCATTTCTTTCAACCTCGTATGTATTAAAGAAAATTTATTACCTGGCTTTACTAACATATATATATATATATATAGAGAGAGAGAAAGAGAGAGAGAGAGAGAGAGAGAGAGAGAGAGAGAGAGAGAGAGAGAGAGAGAGAGATAATATAATAATGAGACTGAAAAATAATTAAATATATTACCTATATATGAGACTAATAGAAATAAAATGACAGCAGTATTTATTATATAAATAAACTAGATCTTACCCAAACATGAGACTAATATAAAACCAAACGGTATTACCTTATATAATGTCGTCCTGCCAGGGGACACTTCCCCTTGCTGAGGAATAGTAGTCTGTGAGGTGCTGGCATTGAAGCTTGGCCTGGGCTGTCACGACATTCCCGGAGAGTCTCTGCAGGGGACTCATCCTCTCCACATCCTCCCTCCACGCCCCAGGAATGACAGCATGCGTCACAGGGTCCTCCTCGTCCATTATGTTGGCGTGATGACCAGGGTACCGCAGCCGCATCAGGTTGTGCATGCAACAGCAGGCCAAAACCACTGACTCGACACGGGATGGGTGGAGGGGTATATTGGAGAGGAGGCACCGGAACCTGAGATTGGGAGAGAATGGTTAGGATGATGTATAGTTATACTTGACTGGAGTTATAGTTGATATTATTAGGGTGGCATATAAATTGCCTTGTTATATCACATGTCGCCTCTACGAAACCTGTGTTTGTGGGAAATAACATGACATTACCATCATATTACATGACATTAACATGACATGGCATGACATTAACATAACATGACATTACGCTTACCTGGAGGACATGATGCCAAAGGCATTCTCCACAACGCGGCGAGCCCTGGACAGACGGTAATTGAAGATGCGTTGAGGTACAGTGAGCTGGCGGGTAGAGTGTGGCTTCATCAACCACCTTCTCATGGGGAATGCGTCGTCACCAACCAGGAAGTAGGGAACAGGGGTGTCGTCGTTGGGCAGAGGTTCGGCAGCAGGGAGTCCCAGGGTGCACCCATCCAATGCTGCTCTGATGTTTGTTCTTAGAAAAACACCTCCATCTGAGCAGCAACCGTGATTGCCAATGTCGCAGTACAGGAATTTGTAGTCTGAGTCTACAATAGCCATGAGCACGATGGAGTGGAAGCCTTTATAGTTGTAAAATTCCGTTCCGCCATGGGGAGGGCATCGGATGGCGCAGTGCTTTCCGTCGATGGCAACAACGGCATGGTGGAAATCCCACCTTTGGAGAACTCCCTGGCAACCTCCTTCCACTCCGCCGGGGTCCTGGGGCAACGTATAAGCTCCTGCTGGTACTCTGCGATGATGGCTTCACATGTCTCAGGCACAATGAGGGAGATGGTGTTCCGGGCCACACGGAACGCGTACTGCAGGCTAGGATAGGAGTCACCCGTGGCCAGGTAGTGGAGTGTGATTGCCAATCTCAGCCCAGGTGACAAAGCCTCCCTCCAAAACGTGTCCTGCTTCTCTATCCTGAGCCCGACATGCTCCACCAACTCCCTAAACATGACTTTGTCCACACGCAGGAAGTTCCGGTATGATTTGGGGTCCTCCACCTCAAACTCCTTCAGGAGTTGTTCGTAAATACCGAACTGTGGCCGTCTCAGTAACCAACTCCTGGCCCAAACTGTCCTTGCTTTCCTTTTCCGCTGACGTTGGCATTCAGCTAGCGCCTCTGCTTCCTCGATGTCTAGGAGATCCATCCGCATCTTCAGGAGTATCACCATAGCTGCCGCGTTGCGCCGATTGATGGTCATGGTGGGTGGGTGGGTGTGTCCTCCGTGGTGATGAGTGGTTGTGTGGCAATGGGTGGTGGTGGGGGCTGCCTTTATATAACTTTCGTGCACAGTTGTTGTCACTCTCAATGACTCTTGGTGGGCTCTCGGCGACTCTTGCACACTCTTGACGACTCGTGTTAACTTGTGTTGTCTTTTGTGTTGTTTCGTATAACATCCGTGTTGATCCGTGTAACAATCGCGTTGATTCGTGTTGACTTGTGTTGACTCGCGTTGACTCGTGTTAGACTCGTCCATACTCTTTGTTTACGTGCTCTGGAATGTGGCTGTTATTTTTCAAATTTTTGACACTCGTGTTTGGTTCGTGTTACACTCGTTTTGATTCTCAGTTACTCGTACAGACTCTTGCATGGACACGTGTTGACTCATATTGACTCGAGTTAACTCGAGTTACACTCTCCTTGACTCGGGAGAAATTGCTACTCGTGGCCGACTCGGCCTCCAGCGACGGCGATAATCGACGAGTGTGACTCGTGTTGGAGTCGCGCACCGACTCGGCTATGTTTGAACCAGGCTTAAGTCACTCTCAATATGTATGTATATACTCAGGCACGTACCCCATAGCTGGGGGTGGCTGACTCGAGACAAAGACTGAACAGAAACAACAATTAAAGTTCCAATTCTTAGTGTCCGGGACCAATTTCGCGTTCCCTCGCCCTTTGTGTCTCGTCTAGTAGGTGAATTTTACAAAGGGAACATGATTCCTAGCTTCCCGCTCCCAGAAGGAAAAGTAGGACAGTAAAAGAGACAGACAGAAACAGCTAAGGTTGGGTAGAGGATGCCAAACCTCACTCTGGATAGGACCAATTAATATATATACCCATTTTAAACCCTAGATAATTTTACAGTGAACCTATTGTGTATTGGGTGTTTGGAGGAGAGAGAGAGAGATAGAGAGAGAGGGAGGGGGGGGGGGGGTGACAGAGGTGTTTACTGCGTGCGAGAAACCCTATAGTGACAGGGACCAGCCAACCTCCGCCATATTGGTGCCACTGGGGTCATTACCCTCTCTTTACATTCATATATGTCTCCATACCCATAATGAACACTCCGGTATACTGGTTCAGGAGATATATAGTTTGGTGTTTATATATCTCCATACCCATAATGAACACTCCGGTATACTGGTTCAGAAGATATATAGTTTGGTGTTTATATATCTCCATACCCATAATAAACACTCCGGTATACTGGTTCAGGAGATATATAGTTTGGTGTTTATATATCTCCATACCCATAATAAACACTCCGGTATACTGGTTCAGGAGATATATAGTTTGGTGTTTATATCTCCATACCCATAATAAACACTCCGGTATACTGGTTCAGAAGATATATAGTTTGGTGTTTATATATCTCCATACCCATAATAAACACTCCGGTATACTGGTTCAGGAGATAATTATATAGTTTGGTGTTTATATATCTCCACACCCATAATGAACACTCCGGTATACTGGTTCAGGAGATATATAGTTTGGTGTTTATATATCTCCATACCCATAATGAACACTCCGGTATACTGGTTCAGAAGATATATAGTTTGGTGTTTATATATCTCCATACCCATAATGAACACTCCGGTATACTGGTTCAGAAGATATATAGTTTGGTGTTTATATATCTCCATACCCATAATAAACACTCCGGTATACTGGTTCAGGAGATATATAGTTTGGTGTTTATATATCTCCATACACATAATAAACACTCCGGTATACTGGTTCAGAAGATACATAGTTTGGTGTTTATATATCTCCATACCCATAATGAACACTCCGGTATACTGGTTCAGAAGATATATAGTTTGGTGTTTATATATCTCCATACCCATAATAAACACTCCGGTATACTGGTTCAGAAGATATATAGTTTGGTGTTTATATATCTCCATACCCATAATGAACACTCCGGTATACTGGTTCAGAAGATATATAGTTTGGTGTTTATATATCTCCATACCCATAATGAACACTCCGGTATACTGGTTCAGAAGATATATAGTTTGGTGTTTATATATCTCCCTACCCATAATAAACACTCCGGTATACTGGTTCAGGATATGCAATTTGGTCTCGGTATCTAAATTTTACATGATCAAAGTATAAACTATCCCCCCCGTAGATTAATCGTTACCGGTACGACACCAATATACCGTCCAAGACCTTTATCGTGTTTAATGCTTTCTATTATTTAATGCTTACACGTTTGTCTCTAATGATTTCAGGAATAAATACCTATATACTTAATAGTAAACTGATATTAATTAACCCTTTCAAGCTCCAATACGCATTTCTTTTCTGTTTTCTGGTAATTATTAGACGATTGTATTCAGATTAGGAAGGGTATATGGAAGTCAGAGGGTTAATTGAGATAGTATTCACCCTTTTAATACCCACAGATCCTTCCTAAGCTGCATAAAATCGTCTAATGACAGTCAAAATAAACTACTAAAACGCGTCAGAGCTTCAAAGGGTTAAGGGGAGGTCTTTATTGTGTTTCCTAAACTTCCATCAAGCTTGAAATTACACCCCCTGGGGTCCCTTTTAAGATATATTTGTACATTTTTCGGTAGAAAAATTTCCCGGCCGAAGGCCGGTTCCTCTTAAATTACAGGCTCGCTATCGCTCGCCAGGATAAAATCGACAGGTGAATGACACGAAAGGTGTCAATTTGGGGTGAAAGTTCTTAAAATCGCTAAACTAATGGGGCGAACGCTTTATAATATCAAAAGCAATGGGGCTAAATATGATAGGAGAAAGGAGTAAAGAAAAAAATCCCTCAAGTGGAGATCTCCCCTTAAAGGTACGGTATGTATCCGAACCTGACCGGACGTTGACCTTTAACGCGATAACCGTCCCAATCAATAGTGGACTGGCCCGGTGACAACAGAATATTGGGAGAGCCACCCACTTTGGTTGAAAGTCAAAACGGCCACACTCCAAGACGGCCACACTTCAAAATGGTCACACTTCAAAATGGTCACACTTCAAAATGGTCACACTTCAAAATGGTCACACTTCAAAACGGCCACACTTCAAAACAGGCACACTTCAAAATGGGCCCACTTCAAAACGGCCAAATCCACGGTTCATTTTTTGATCGATTTTTTCGTTTATTTATTATTTTTCTAGTTTCCTCCATAGACCTCCATCAAACTTTAAAAAAAAAAATCCCCAAGATCCCCTCTTCAAGATATATTTGTAGGCTACAATTATTAATAGAAAAATTCCTGGCCGAAGGCCGGTTCCTCCTAAACTACAGGCTCGCTTTCCCTCGCCAGGAAAAATCGACACCTACAGTAAATGACACGAAAAGTCTTAATATTGACAAAGAAAAGGGACAAAAGGTCTCAAAATTACCAAACTAATGGGCCGAACGTCTTAAAATTTGAAAACTAATGGGGTTAAGCATGAGGGAGAAGGGTGTCCAGAAAAACCGACCACCTTCCCCTTAACTGACTGTCATCAGCTTTGTGGATTTTCTAGCCCCCCTTCTACCTGTGTTTAGCTCATTGGTTTTTAATTTTAAGACTTTCGGCCCATTAGTTGGGCGATTTTAAGACTTTACGCCCCATTTATTTGTCAATATTAAGACTGTTCGTGTTATTTACTGTAGGTGTCGATTTTCCTGGCGAACGAAAGCGAGCCTGTAGTTTAGGAGGAACCGGCCTTCTGCCAGGATTTTTTATACTGCCATTTGGGTGTCGATTATTTCCTAGCGAGCGATAGCGAGCCTGTAATTTTAAGAGTTACCAGCCTTCGGCCGGAACATTTTCCTACCGAAAAATTTAAGTTTTATCGTGAAGGGGGTCTAGGGTTTTTTTCTTTTTTGGTTCAGCTTGATGGAAGTTTAGGGAGGAAATATAAATAAAATAAAATAAAATAAAATAATACAATAAGCAAATACAAACGCCCATCTCCCCTTAAATGATGTAGCCTACTACTTCCAAACATTGCAATACTACAATATAGTATTATTCTATAGGTACCCCTTGAGGATCATGACGCGTTTTGACAGTTTATTCTGGCTCTTATTAAACGATTTTATCCAGATAAGGAAGGGTATATGGAAATCAGTGGGTTAAGGGGAGACGAGCTGTTTGTTTGGTCTATTAATTATTGTATTAATTTATTTTTTTAGTTTTCTCTCTAGACCTCCCTCAAACTTAGAAAAACACCCCCTAGACACACCCTCAAGATAAATTTATACATTTTTCGGTAGGTCCCGTTAGTTTGGGTAGTTGGACTACTTCGAGCTGGCTGCAAATCCCATCACCTTTCTCGTTTACCTGGACTTCATAGTGGCCGTTTGTTTGGTCTATTAATTCATTTATTCATATATTTTTTTAGTTTCCTCCCTAGACCTCCATCAAGCTTAGAAAAACACTCCCTAGACCCCCCCTTCAAGATAAATGTGTACATTTTTCGGTAAACAAATGTCCCGGCCGAAGGCCGGTTCCTCTTAAAATTGCAAGCTCGCTATCACTCGCCAGGAAAAAATCGACACCTAAATGGCATGAAAGGTCTTAAAATTGACAACGAAATGGGGAGAAAGGTGTTAAAATCGCCAAACTAATGGGCCAAACGTCTTATAATCTCAAAATTAGTGGGGCTAAACATTAGGGAGAAGGGGGTCCAGAAAAACGGTCTGCCTCCCCTTAAGCTTAGGAAAGATTTTGGTGCCAAAGGGTTTATTGAGATATGCTTTACTTCTTCGTTTCTTAGAGGGCCTTCCAAAGCTTAATTAAATTGTCTAATGATAGCCCGAACAAAGTGTAAACAAAAATCATCCAGATACTGAAAGTGGTTTTAAGAATATGTATTTGTATTTGAGTATTTGTGAGTTTTGGGCTATAACGAAGTTGGAGCTGTAACCATGAATATTTATCTGAATGACCAGCTAAAATACAGGTGTAGTGCATTTATAAACCCATACAAATGTATTTATCATACTTTCCATCCATCAGAAACCTACATTAGTATTGCATTTCTGTTTAATATCGATGTTTACGGCTCCAACTTCTTCGTAGCCTGATACTCACAAGTGGTTAATTACGGTACTAAAAGTGTCCTTGTGTTCGTGTGGTTAAGGGGAGATTTGTATATATCTGTATATATTTGTTCATATATACATTTATTTATATATTATGTTTAGTTTCCTCACAAGACCTCCATCAAGCTTTTAAAAATACACCTAAGACTCCCCTTCAAGATTTTTTTTTTTTTTTTTGTGGTAGACAAATTTCCCGGCCAAAGGCCGGGTCCTGCTAAATTACAGGCTCGCCAAGAAAAAATCGAAACCTAAATGGCACAAAAGGTCTTAAAATCGCCAAACTGATATGGCTCAACATTAAAGAGAAGTTAAAGCAAACCTTCCGTTAAAGCTGATACCCAACAATAACTTGGAGCTTTTGCTTGGCTTTGATTAACCTCTTCATGTTTCCTTCAGCTATCTTACGAAAAGGAATACATTGTTTGAAAAGACTATTTACAACTCTATTAACCCCCTTAACCCTCTCTGTACCGCCGACATCATTTATATTTTATTCTGGCTACTACTAACCGATTATATACAGTTTAGGAAGGATCTCTAGCAATAATGATAAGACTTCGAACTATCTCAATCAACACTTTTAACTACCGGTACCACAGATCCTTCCTAGACCGCACAAACTCGTCTAAATATGGCTAGAATAAGATGTAACAGACGTCGCTGGTACAGAAAAGGTTAAAGGAAGAGCAAGAAAAGAGTCAAATAAGTCCGAAATAACTTGCCCTATTTGTTTTAAATGTCGGCATATAATTCACAATATCAGCTCATTTTCTATTCAAACTATACCAGGTAGCATGCAAAACTATTCATGAATTATTGAATTACACAATAAATACAGGTAAATATAATATTTTAGTGTAGAATAGCGTTAAACTATATACATTTAAGCCGAATGGAAACTCCAGCACTCAAAAATATGAAGATAATAATTATATACACATCTATGTAGTCTTAAATTTTGTACTTATAATTTTTGTACTACATAGTACCACAATACACTTATTCCTTAGAGGCCACTAAATATTCTAAAATAGCTTAAATGGGAGGTTTTTATTTTCTGTACCCCTTCTCCCTGATGTTTAGCCCCATTAAGTTTGAGATTTTAAGATGTTCTCCCTATTAGTTTGGCGATTTTATGATTCTTCGCCCCATTTCTTTGTCCTTTCTAAGAACTTTCGTGCCATTTAGGTGTCGATTTGTTTCCTGGCGAGCGATAGCGAGCCTGCAATGTTGGAGAAACCGGCCTTCGGCCAGGTCATTTCGTGTACAAATATTATCTCGATGGGAGTCTAGGCAGGATTTTCTTTTTAGCTTAACAGAGGTCATAGGAGCAAATTACAAACCTCCCCTTAAGCCGTCCAGCCCCGGCTAGTTTTGTAATGTTTGTTCAACAGAACCCGGCCGGTTTTAAAAAAATTGTTTTATTCCAGAAACAATAGCGAATGGGTTAGGAATGAAGGAAAAACCACGAAAAACCGCTCAAAAAGCTTAAAGAATGGTCCTACAGAGCCCCCGAAAACATATTTTACAAGAGTAAAAAATTGAAGGCAATTACCCCAAAAAACCAGGTTATTGCGCGCTCACGCGCACGCAAGTGGACTTTGAGAGTTTTCAACCATCGGCACGGTTGCGTGGGATACGTACACAGTTCCCATACAAATCTGAGCCCTCTTGAGTGGCTACACCTGAGGTTATGGTCGGCGCAATTAGGGAGACGCGCCAGGCGCGTCTCTGGGGCTGTGCGTTACATACATCGCCGACGCGTCAGGCGCGTCGCTGGGGCTGTACGGGTTAAAGCATATTTTGGTTTTGTTTGTGTAATTCACAGCGATTTAGAAAATGATAAGCAAATGGGAGCCTTTACAGGGATTGTATGTCCGTATTTATTTATCTATTTATCAACTCTGCGAAGCAGAGGGGTATCGCACACACAGACCCCGCCCGTATACTGTGCACCACCAGTCAGCTTGTCTGTCGTCGTCGTCATCCGTCGTCGTCATCGTCCGTCTGTCTGTCTGGTAACTCCTAGACCGTTCGATGGATTTTCACCAAATTTCACAGGTATATCCATTTGGTCAATGCAGAGGTCAATCAAAAAGAAATTTTCCATTTAACTTAAAGGTTAAGGTCAAAGATCAAGGTTAAAAATAAGGTCAATATTTCATATTTTTTAGTTTTTACTCAAATGTCTTCATTTTCACTATACAAGTTACTGGTAACTTTGATTTCGTATTAACCAAATTGTAGGTAAATATTATAAAGGGTAAAGTCAAAGGGCAAGGTCAAAGGTCAAAATAAGTTTTTCACTAGTATTTCTTATACTAACTGTTAGATTCTCACTAGGCTTACCATGTATATTCGGAATACCTAGGCCAAGGTCATACAAGAAACTATACAATTCCATATGAACGGTCAAGGTCAAATAAAAGGTCAATATGCTATTTGCTTTACTTTTCATGCAAATTTCACAAAATCTGGTGAGATAGTTGCACTTTACATGAAAACGAAAATAATACATTTGGACACACATATCATAAAGATCAAGATAAAGGTCAAGGTCAACTATTCTATTAATATATATGAAACTAACATGGGTTTTAATTAAATTAGGCATGCCTATTTGATTTTCTGGGGCAATTTCAATGCAAACAAAAAATTACTCTTACATAAAGGTCATGGTCAAAGGTCAACTTTTACTATTTATTTTACCTTTTACTCAAATGTCTTCATTTTCACTATACAAGTTACTGGTATATAACCTTGTTATCTTATTGTCCAAATTTTGGATACATATTCTAAAGGGTAAGGTCAAAGATCAAGGTCAAAGGTCAAAATAAGCTTTTTACTAGTGTTTATTACACTAACTGTGAGATTCTCACTAGGCTTACCATGTACTGTATGTTAGGAATGCCTAGGCCAAGGTCATACAAGAAACTATACAATTCCATATGAAAGGTCAAGGTCACAGGTCAAGGTCAATATATTTTATTTGCTGTTCATGCAAACTTCACAAAATTTGGTGAGATAGTTGCACTTTAAATGAAAATTAATATGATATATTTTGAGACATAAAGGTCAAGATAAAGGTCAAAGGTCAAGGTCAACTATTATATCAATATATATGAAACTAACTGATGGGTTATTAATGAAATTAGGCATGCTTATTTGATTTTCATGGGCAATATCAATGCAAACAAAAATGTACTACATATAAAGGTCAAGGTCAGAGGTCAACTTTTATTATTTATTAAAAAAATATTACCGGCTGTGTTAGTTGCTTATTACATAAATAACATATACTGTGTATCAGATTTCACACAATAGTTAAGGTCAAAGGTCACGGTCAAAAGAAGAGTGTTTCTCATTCTCCATAATCTCCTCCTAGACTGTTTAATGTATTGTCACCAAATTGTACAGGCAAATTCAGTTGGTCAATGCGACGACCATCCAAATATATGTATTTTATTTTTAGCCAAAGGTCAAGGTCACAGTATATGATCACTATTTGTAATCTATGTTTTTATACAAATTGCACCATATTCATAATGCTAATTAATACAAACATTGGTGTTAAGCTAACTAAATCCTTGATAAGAATTTATAAGGTCAAAGGTCAAGGTTAAAGGTCAAAATAAGATTTGTACTAGTATTTCCTATTTAATGTAAGATTCTCACTAGGCATATCATGTATCTTTGGAATTCCATTTGATAGTTCAAGGTAAAACATAAGTTCAATATGCGCATTTCTTTACAATGCATGTAAACTTCAAAATTTGTTGAGACAGTGTGCTTCAAATGAAAATGAAAATGTTAAATTTTCAGACATCATGGAAGTCAAGATGAAGGTCAAAAGGTCAAGGTCAGCCATTCCTTTATAACTCTGGCCGGGTTTAGAATAGTTGAAAACCTGCTAATTAAACTGAATAAAATTGTCTATTATCATCCAGTATAAAATGAAAAGGACAGAACTGGTACTGAACGGGTTAATGTTTCGTCACCAAATTTTGCAGGCAAATTCGGTTGGTCAATGAGACGATTGTCGCCCCCCGTCGGGGGCGAGATGTTTTTGGAGTGAATCCTCCAGTATTCTTGGTGATTATTAGTGATGATGGTGATAGTAGTACTGATGATGGTGATAATACTGTTGATGACAGTAGCAGAGATGGTAGTAACAGCAAGGATGATGGTGATACATGTAGTGATAATGATGACAGTAGTGATGATGATGGTAGTAACGATGGTGACAGTAGTAGTGATGATGATGAAAGTACTAGTAGTAATGATGATGGTGACAGTAGTAGTGATGATGGTGATAGTACTAGTAGTATTGATGATGGGTATAGTAGTAGTGATGATGGTGACAGTAGTAATGATGATTTTAAGATGTATGGTGATAATTGTAGTGATGGTGATAGTTGTAGTGATAATGATGACTAGTGATGATGTTAGTGACGATGGTGATGGTGACTGCTATAATGATGATAGTGGCAGTTGTAGTGATGATGGTGACAGTTGTAGTGATGATAGCAGTATTGATGATGATGATAGTAGTAGTTATAATGGTGGTAATAGTAGTGATCATAGATAAACCATGGTAACACATCGCAGAGTTGGGTATGCCGTTTTGATTTTGGGCAAAGCGGCACTTCTACTTTATTTTATTTTTGTTTTAAAGCTTAATGGAGGTCTAGCGAGGAAACTAAGAATAAATAAGTATATAAATTTATAGACCAACAAAAATAAACCCCACCCCCTTAACCCTTTCCCTGCGGGAGACGTTCCAGAACGCCATGGCAATTTACAAGCTTTTAAATCCTCTTAAAGCCAGTAAAAACGAGTGCAAGGGAGCTGGAGCGTGACTGGCAACACGTCATTCTCCCAGCCAGGCGGCCGCGGCAATGAGGGCTCTGAGTCAGAGTCTCGCAAAATATACAGTGGTGCCAAAGGCAAATGTAGCGAGACATTAGCGATAATTGCTCATTTTAGCGAATGTCTATGTTAGCGCAGCGGGTGAACCTCGCAAGCTACGAAGCTCATTTTGGTGTCATTTTGAAGCTATTTTCTTCTAGTTTTCGGCTGAATACATTTCATTTCATTCAGACTCTTGCCTAATCAATAAGGAGTGCCTGAATGAGCCCTAATATGGCGAAAATATGCCCGCACCGTAAGTGTTAACGTTCACTCTTTTCAAAGGTTTTAATTCATTTATTTATTTATTTTTTTAGTTTCCTCTCTAGACCTCAATCTAGCTTTAAAAATACCCCAAGACCTTCCTTTGAGATAAATTGGTAAATTTTTTGGTAGAAAATTGTACCGGTCGAAGGCCGGTTACTCTTAAATTACAGGCTCGCTTTCGCTGGCCAGGAAAAAAATTACACTAAATGGCACGAAACGTCTTAATATTGACAAGTAAATGGGGCAAAAGGTATTAAAATAGCCAAACTAATGGGGGGAACGTCTTAAAATCTAAAAACTAATGGAGCTAAACATAGGGAGAAGGGTGTCCAAAAAAATGCTTTCCCTTAATGGGTTGGTTATTCTTACTTTCGCTATCCATGTTGACATTCTGAATCTAAAATTACGTTGTGAAGTAAAATAGTCCATAAAAATAGTCGTTGCTGTATTATAGTTTTGATGTATGCTTATACCGGGCTGAAAGGGTTGATAAATTATAAATACCGGTACCGCACTAAACTTAGAGAGGTCTTTCCAAAACTAAGAGAGAGAGAGAGAGACATTCGTTCAAGTTCCCGGAATCTCTGTATCTCTGAACTTTAACTCCCTTTCTCTTCTGTGTGGTATCACTAGTTTTTATCATTCCTATATCGGGCACCATTCATCTCCTTCCCCTATCCCCTACCCCCTACCCCTTCCTCCACTCGCTCCATTCGCTCCTCCTTCCTTAACATCTCCTAACCCTGCCAGGGACATTGGTCTTAGAGCAGTACTTCCCTTTCTAATTGTCCCTTACCCACTCTGAACCACTGTTGGACATTTTTAACAACAGTGATTTAGAGGGCAAGCAACCTCGAGGGGTCGCTAGACCTGTTGTTTCTTGACTTCCTTTGTACTCCTTTGTACTCCTCCCGCTGCACACCCCTCCTTCCTCCCCTCCCAATCATATGATATTCAACCTCTGCATTACACAGAATCAAATGTAGCATCCATTACCCATCTATTATGCCATCGATCATGCTAGGGTCCTGGTATTGGGCACCACTCTGTCATAGAAGCTCATAAATATACTAGTTACGAAATGAAGCAATCAATTCCCTTCCATCTCTCTCTCTCTCTCTCTCTCTCTCTCTCTCTCTCTCTCTCTCCCTACCGTTTCGCTCCCCTTCCCCCTCTCCCCTCCTCTAACCCATTACCGTTTCTTATCATATTGTCTTTCTTTTATTCGATTACTTTTCATACAAACAGTTAAACGGGTGTTTTTTCTGGACCCCCTTCTCCCTCATGTGCTTTGTGAATGAATTTTGAAATTTGAAGACGTTAGCCTCATTAGTTTTGCGATTTTAAGTCCTTTCGCCCCATTATTTGTAAATTTTAAGAACTTTTGTATTATGCACTTAGGTGTCGAGCGAAAGCGATCCTGCAATTTAGGAGGAATCCGCCTTCGGCTGATGAAAAAAAAATTGCCCCATTTTTCCACCGAAAAAAAGTAAATGCACAACTTCATCTCAAAGAGTGGTCATGGGGGCATATTTTCAAAGCATGATAGAGGTCTAGGGAGTAAACTTTAAAAATATAACAATAATTATCCCCCCCCCCCCATTTTCAGTACGATTACGTCTTTTCTCCCTTTTCTGGTTATAATTAACACGAAAATATTCAGCTTAGGAAGGACTCATAGTAATCAAACAGGTAAATATATCTTAATTACCCCTTTGACTCAAACAGACTGGTTCTCTTATTAAAATCGTCTACTACCTTCCATTTGTGTAATCATTAGGCTATCATTGTGCAGTTGAGAATATGCACATGCTTAGATTAATATCCAGTTATCGAGAATCGAGAATATCGTGAGCTTGTGCATAAACCTTTAACCGTCTTGGTAGCGTAATGGTTAGTGTGCGGAATTTCGGTGTGAGTATCCTAGGTCCGAATCCTTGGAGTACCACATGTATTCATTAGTTTCATTGATTTCATTAATTAAGTTCATTTTAAGTTAATTGATGGGTTGGTGATAATATGAATTAGTTAGCATATAGATTATAGGATGTTTCATAATATACGGTACTGAGAGTATTAACAATTATTACAGTATTTGTGTTACTAACTACTTAAATACTGTGGATCACTTCGGGCCTGCTTTTTATGTATACTCGAAGAATTACGTAAACGTGCAAGAAGCAAACCATTGAAGTAATATTGTATGTAATTGATTTATTTACTGCCTTTTACTTAAATGTTCTTATTATCGCCCTTATGTCTGTAAACATTATCATATATTGTTCATAGGCCTGTTCTGCAACATCTGATTAGGGTTTTTAGCATGACCCTTTCTCATATTTCCAATAGTTTTGCCTATTTCATGTTCACTCCGAATTCAAATAGTTATCATTTTCAATTGTCTTCAGTCTGATGCAACACAAGAGATGTAGGACACAAACAAACACTCTCTCTCTCTCTCTCACGTACACACCTACTGTAAATTCATAGTCACACGTACCCTAACTTGAGGTCCGCCCGGGCCTCATCCAGTACATGTGAACCGTATTTTCCGACCAATCAGTTCGCGAATACTACCACAGATATTTCTAAAACTGTAATAAAATCGTCTAAATATGGTTAGAATATAGTTAAAAAGATGTCGTCGGCACATAAGGGATTAAGGTACAGAATATCACTATTTATGACAAGCACTTTACATTGAGAGGGTTGAAGATAATTGCTGGTATATATAGGACAAGTTACAACCACTATAGCCCCTTAAATATATCGATATTTGTTTATGGAAATGTATCACTTGCTACTATGTATATACTGTATTGACGACATTTGACACTTTTTATACTTGAAGTCACTGTTTTGGTATTTTGCTATTCTCCAACACCGCTTCGTTCTCCCTGAAATGTATGTACAGTATATACTGAGGCTGGAGGTAACCGAATCGAGACAGAGCCCAAACAGAAACAACATTTAAAGTTGATTAATTATAAATACCGCTTGTGTGGTAAGAGTCGTGGTAGGGAGCGTGGTAAAAGATGTGGTTAGGCACTGGGTAATGGACGCGATGTGTAGAGGTGAAGATGGTTGATGATAACTGACTCTGAGGACTAGTGGCTGAAGGGAGTCTACTGTCTCTTATACCTCCCTCCACCACTCTCTAATATGCCACTGCACACTATCTCACCCATGGTCTCACCTCATATTAAAGGGGGGGGGGGGGGTTTCTGGTCCCCCCTCTCCCGCATGCTCAGCCCCATTAGTTTTCAGATTTTAAGACGTTCGGCCCATTAGTTTGGCCATTTTAAGACCTTTCATCCTATTTCTTTGACAATATTAAGGCCTTTCGTGCTATATAGGTGTCGATTTTGTCCTGGCGAGCGATAGCGAACTTGTAATTTAGGAGGAATCGGCCTTCGGCCGAGAAATTTTTCTACCTAAAAATGGACAAATTTATCTAGAAAGGCGATCTCGGGGATGTTTCTTTAAGCTTTATGGAGGTCTAGGGAGGAAACTTTTTTTTTTTTGTAATAATTATATAAATAAATATATCAACCCAAAAATAAACTCTTCCCCCTTAACCCCATCTATACGGGAGACGTCTTTTTAGTTTTACTCTATCTATATTTAGACGATGTTGTGCAGTTTGAGAAGGATCTGTGGTAGTAAATAGAGTTAAGTGAGATAGCTTGAAGCCTGTTAATTGTTTGAGGTCCTTTTTAAACTTAATACAAATTTAAACAATTAACCCCTTGAGGATCATGACGCGTGTTAACAGTTTATTCGGGTTATTATCAGACATTTTATACAGCTTAGGAAGGATCTATGGAGATTAAAAGGGTAAAGACTATCTCAATTAACCCTCTGATTTACATATGACATTCCTAATCTAAATAAAATCGTTTAATAATAGCCAGAATATACTGTCAAAACGCGGCATAATCCTCAAGGGGTTAAGGGTATAAGAAGGGGTATGTATAAAATAAGGTAAATAAAATCATTGGGTATATTGATGGTGATTTACTTGTGTGAGTATATTATTATAATGCTGTGTACTTCGTGATCTTTACGCTACTTTTAGCACATGATTAACCCCTTCTGTACTGGCGACGTCTTTCTTAATGTCTTTTTTCAGCTGCATTTAGAAGATTTTATGAAGCTTACGAAGGATATATGGTAGCTAAAGGGATTAATTGAGATAGTCTGTAGCTTTTTAACGAGTACACGTCCTTCTTAAGCTTAATTGAATCGTGTAATATTAGCCAGAAGATAATGAAAAGGACGTAACCGGTACTGAATGGGTTAAACATAAAGAGAGGGGTTTCTACTCTACTGGAGTTAGCCTACATTGATTTTAAAACAAAAACGCTTATACAGCTTATACGTGTATATTAATAAGACACGTAATACTAGAGATACTTATATAAAAAAAAATGCATTAAGATGGCAATGACAAACGTTACAATAAGAATACAATTTATTGCATAAAATTTGCGGGAGACAGGGGATGTGTCGGGAGAAGGAAAAAGGTATTTGTTGTGTAAAGACCGAGTGTTATACGGAGGCGTCTTACGGTAACTGAAATATAAATAGGCCTATATCTCGGTTGACACTGACGGACTCGCCTAGTGAAATTCAAGATATAAGTATATAATGCAGATGGCAAGGATAGTGTGTCGGTTGTTCTATTCTTTTACATTGAGTAGGGATCCCGACAGGAGGGGAACAACAAACTCTACGATAATTTCTAATTCATACCCCAATGAATCCCCGGGAGTGGCGGGTAAACAATAAGGCTGTGTCCCGACTTTAACAGGCAAGTGAAGGGAGAGGCCAAGGGTAAGCCTCGACGTAGCATTATCATCTCGTTTTCTCTTCTTCTTCTTGTCACAGGCTGGCAGGTGTGACAGGTCCCACGTCCAAAGTATGGACCCATCGGTTAGGCGAAAGACTGGAGAGAAGTACTCGTTGAACTAAGTTGGTCCAGACTATGGCCCCAACTGTCGGCAGAAGGACTTGCCGACATTGACTCTAGAGAACTAGTCGTCAAGGCGAGGTGGTCAGAACTACTGCCCCACTCACTTGAAATAATGGTCGAGTCCCGAGTTGGTAATCTGCTGAATAACCGTAACACTTGGTATTTCGTACTTTTTCTTCTCCTCTCGCCGGGCGAGGTCTTGGGGGAAAGAATGTCACCCTCACCTGAACCCTAGAGGTCGCATTCAGGCCCTTCCTGTCCTAGAGTGGCTTAGTCGACAGGGTCAGATCAATAAGGGCGAGGTTGGTGTGCCATGCGACGTGTGGGCAGTGCCAGGCGTGATTAATGGCTTGTGCAGGGGTTTGTTCTCCCTTGATGTGGAAGAAAACGGGCCCGCTCTCGGCGTGATTGAAAATGGCATTTCATGGAGGGCTTGCCTAGACTTCTCGGTACTATGATGACAAAGGAGAGTCTTCGATGTATAGGAGAGGTGGGCAAAACACTTAGCATTGGCGAGATCTCATAATATGGAATATGCTGTTTTTCGGTGTTCCTTTTATAGAATGGAGGCAATCCAATGGAGAATGACCAACATTATCTACACTGTTAGAAAGCTACCATATGAAGACAGGTTGAAAATCCTATGCTTACCTTCATCAGCGAAGATACGATAGAGGCGTTTAAGTGGGTGATAGGTATCAATGCTACAGACTTTAATTAAGTATTAAAGCTATCTGAAAGATAACCCCCACATACTGTATATGGCTTCAAACTAGATAATTATGTTCATGGAAAGCACTGGTTTAGCAATTGACCACCTGCGAGTTTTGGTCTATAAGGAAGTTGGAGCAGTATACATTGATATTTAGCAGAATTACCAAGTAAAATAAGATTATAGTGCATTTATGAACACATAAAATAAAATTCAACATACTTTCTATTCATCTGAAACCTACATTATTATTGCATTTATATTTAATACCGATTTTTACAGCTCCAATTTCCTTACAGCCTGAAAATCGCAATTAGTCAATAGGGTTGTATAATGTGGAATAGATTGTCTAGTAATGATCAGAAATATCTCTCTGGTATCGAACCCCAGACCCCATAGCTGGGGGTGGCTGACTCGAGACAGAGTTCAAGGAGAAAAATAAATAAAAATCACACACAACTATGTCGCCCAGGATCAAGGTCCATGAGGGGTCCCCAGCAAAAGATTTCCATGGCCTAGATCTCCTGGAGAGGTTCAGGTCACAGCAGGCAGACATGCAGCGGAACTACACCACAAATACACAATGCCCGCCCACATACTTCCAGGCATGGCCCTTCATGTATAAATCGGTTCCCTGGGCCAGGCACCTGGTGGATTAATATCTAGTTCAACTTGCGCCCAACCTCCTCTCCCTACGACTGTGTTATCACTCATCTATCCACAAGCATTCTCCACTCATTCTTATTCATCACCACTTCTCTTGCCTGTTCTTCAGTCATCTGTCTATCTCCAACGCTGTTTTCACACCACATCTCCATTTCCTTCGAGGTTATCCTCTCAATCTAATTCCCCTTGTTTCTGACTCATATATTCTCTTTGTAAGCCTTTCATCACCCATTCGTTCAACATGTCCATATCAGCATAGCCTTCTTTCCACTCTGGCCGATAAGGGTTCCTGTTGTCCCACTATTCTACGTACATCTTCATTCCTCAATATGTCTACTTATACTAAGAATTTTTAGAATGTTTAAAAATACACGCTTATATGATCAAATATAGTTTATAGTGTAACAGTTCCATCATTAGCAACAATGAGACATATAATCATAAGTTTTTAACAAATTAACACCTTCAACACCGTGACTCCTTTTTACCTTTGATTATGGCCAAAATTATATGATTTTATGCAGTTTATGAAGGACCTCTGTTACTAAGAGGGTTTACTGAGATCGTATTTACCCATTTGAGTCATTTAAGTAGATTACAAACTAAAGGAAATCGTCAAATGGTAACCAGAATACGTTGAAAATAACGTAATGGTGGTGAAGTGGTCTACCCATTCTGTACCAGCGACGTCTTTTACATTTTATTCAAGCAATATTAAGATGATTTTAAGCAGCTTAGGAAAGATATATGGTAGCTAAAAGGATTCATTGAGGTAGTCTGTAGCCTTTTGTTTGGTAGACGTCCTTCCTAAGCTGATTGAAATCGATTTGTAGTAGGGGGATATCGACGGTACAGAAGGGGTTAACACTATCTGGTGCAACGTCTTGGAGGTTATTATGGGGACAAAATGGCGGAGTCTGGTTGATCTCTGTGACTATAGGGTCTCTAATCAGAACCTACTATCTGGTAAGACTGAAGGTAGATTATGCTAGGTGGCTGATTTCTGGTATAACTTAAATTTTGAAGGTGCCAGACGACAATGCCCGTAAAGCTAGACTACAATTGCCCGTAACAATTGACGGAAACAGAGCTTGTGTGACACCGCCTTTAATAAATTATGGACCATAGAGCCTGCCGACAATATGCCCATTAGAACTTTGTCCTTCTACTCATGACAATATTATGTTCCTTCCAACATCCAACTATACTCCTAAAATCTCTTCGGGCTGAAATACCTCGGCATAATAATGAACTTTTACAGTTACTGCTGGCTACTAGCATAACCCCAGAAGTCTAGCTAAAAACATGGCACTAGTCTTGGTAGTTTTGTACAACTATATACACAATACATCAAATTGTCAAAAGTACTGTTGCATGTTGTAACATAAGTCAGCATACAGTAATTTATATTTGTCTATCACATAAAGTTTGTCTGACAACCTACACTTTCTTATAATTGTTTACATTTATCTCTTGATTGTTAAAATGATATCATACTTTCAGCACAACCTGTTGCTGGTAATAACACTATCATGTCAAACAATTATAATATACAGGTATGTATATATATATATATATAAATATATTGTTACGTGACAGGAGAGACCATGGTTCATAAACCGCCAACTTAACATGTAACAGCACCTAGATGTCTCCACACCCGTCAACTGTCTATGCGCCACAGAAACAGAGCCACAACGCATCTCCAGGCTCTCTGAGGATTCCAGGTGCAACCAATCCTCCCACAGATTCCGTCCCACAACTGACTGGAAATAGAACATAAACTGCTACTCCAGAATAAACCAGTGCCGAATGGCAACACTGGGGGGACCCATCCCAAGCTGAGTAAAATATGCAAGGTTCTGAATAAATTACGTTACGTAAATTACGTTACTAAATATGCTGGTCACCAAATCCAAACAATATGATGGGCAGTCCTAAACTGACATACACCCAACGGGATTTCCATACCAGGGAACTGAACCCCTGATATGCAAATGCCAAACCGTCCTGACAACCAGTGTCCACCTCGAAATATACCACCCAAAAGAGGAAGACCCCTAGGATTCCGCCACCCACTACTCCGAAATGGACACTCAAGTTGACTGGACCACAATTAAATAAATATGCAAGCAATAGAAGTAATGCAAAACAAAATAAGTATGTTAAAGTAAAGACATGCAGAACAATATAAGTATGATAAAGCAAATAAATGCAGAACAATATAAGTATGTTAAAGCAAAGAAATGCAGAATACCATGTAGTCCAGGTCGCTACTGTGCTTCTACTAGCACGGCTGGCATACAGTATTGCAAGCGAAAGGTAAGCATGCGAGGGCAAAGCCCGGCCGGTAACTCCGACACAGTCGCACCATACAGCATTCACTATGCACCACACCCAAGACTACAGGAACAATCAGCATGTACTAACGAGGCAACAATGTCAAAGAGGGTGTATGAAAGCAAGTCCAGACAAGGCTGGACCCTCAATGACAAATTACCTTGTTAGCACAACCAGTACCTTTCTGACGTTCACGAGCATACACTGGGCTGACACAGTACTCCCAACACCACAGCAGTGAAACCACTGTAACAAGGTCCAATAACAAGTAAATAAATAGGGCAAGGCAGATAAATAAAGCAAGTAATAACACCCAAACAAGTGAGTGGCGGTATACCCCACCCGCCGCCACGAACCTTATGTGGACCAGTACTCAGGTACCAATACAGGCATTTCAACGAACCCACGACTCAAATACCCATTTGTAAGTTGTAGCTAATTCTGGACCACAAAGGAATAATTAACAATAGTTATTCTACTCCTCCAATGCATAAAATATCCACCGATTAATCGTATATTGGCAGGAAAATTCATATTACGAAAGCCCTCTTAAGCAACTCGCCCCTTAGAAAATTAGTCAAATTAGAAAATGGGTCAAGGAATATTACCGTGAACTCCACTGTGCAATATTTAACCAATGTGTCCTAAACAATATAAATTCTCACAACCCCACATTAGGCCCCATAGGATTACATAAATATTAATATTCACTGCAAACGAAATTTATATTCTTACGATGAGCCAAAATATATGTGCTCATTGTAACAATATACACACTATATAATTATATATATCGATGTGTAGTAATTAAACTAGTACAGTAAGTAGAATTTCCAATCTAATATAAAAAAATATATAATTCTACAAACTCTTCCTTGAACATGAAAAGTCAAAGCTCAAAGACTTAGGCCTTCCTATTACCAAATTTTAATTGACAATAACAATATTTCCCTTAGCTAGAAAGCGTAATCCATAACTAATTTGTCATGCATTAAAATATGTTCTGCTATTCTAATTATATAATGGGAAAGATATTATTCTATGTAATGATATAATTATAATATTATTAAAATTCTTGTAGCATCTTGCATAGATTGTAAATACCCATATGGTGTAAAGAGCAGTAAAGTTGATATCACACAAGAGCTATTGCCCTCGACTTATATCGTCAACACTGGTCTGGCAGCTTATGAGGTAAGCTTTTGAAATAAGTCAGACTCCAAGATTATAGGTTTGACTCCTGCAAGGAGATAAAGAAAACCTAATATTTAGTAGTGGCCCCGTAATCATTGACGATTATGCCTATTACATAAGGCCTCCTCTTCAAACGCTCGTTTACCGTAGTTTGAATCTACCGCGCAGAGCATAACAAATTTGAGGAGCCTTCATCATGAGCGCACGCAACCTCACTCATGGTTCTGTCATTATGAAATTGGGTTCTCACTACGAAAAAACTTCGTAACAAATAATAAATAAAAAAGAAAATAAGAATAACTATTCATAAGCTTTCCATATACTCGTGGATGTACTTGTGTGGATATTTGACCAGACGCTGACTTCAGGCGTCATACTTCCTTCACTGACATATCAAGTAAACCAAAATCCTTAATACATCAACGAATGGGAAGGGGATGGTCGGGAGGGCCCCAGTCGTCAATGATTACGGGGCCACTACTAAATATTAGGTTTTCTTTATCTCCTTGCAGGAGTCAAACCTATAATTTATTAGTGGCCCCTCCATCATTGACGATTATGCCTGATATCTAAGACTGGAGGGGGACATTCGTAATCATATCATAACTCTAGCAAAAGCAGATAATCAAACAACCACATAGTATTCTTACTTTTGTAAAAAAGAGATATTCGGGTGCATAAACTTTATACAGCCTAAATCTTCAAAAAGGGGTACAAGCAGGAGCGTGCTTCAAAGAAGCCTGCTTGAAAAAGGGTTAACTCGGAGACTCTGTGCACAGATCTGCTAGTTAAGAAGGCACCCCACTTAAAGTAAGTGGTGAAAACTAAAAACTTATAAGTTTACATGTGCACATATAAACCCCATTAACTAGTGGATATATTCCTAAAAATAGAACCAAACATAAATGAATTCTTGTACATTCGTAGAAGTACTGAACTCGTGTACTTATGCAGAAGTAATTACTGCAAAAGTAAAAGTCGTAGTTGCCACTACCGAGATTTCTCAAAAATCTATTGCTTCACAGCCAAAGCTACTTACAACAAGAATTGTCGTAACACTACTATTGGCTTTTAGCACAATTTCCTGCAATGAATACTACAGAGAAATTTTATAATAGAATGCCTACAACCAGTATCACAGCTCGTATGTTCCGAACACATACTCCGGAGGGGTCTAGGGTGTCCTATGTCACACTGACTGCACCCCCCCCCCCCCCCCCTCCCTTTTTCTTGAAATTAAACAAAACGTGACTAAAAGGGCCACCTAGACCCTCTGCCGTAAAGCTATACATGGCAAGGAAGGGTTGTCCAGAGCTACTGAAAGGTATCGAGGCAAAAACTCCTGATTAGAGGCCCACAACTGTGTGGACGTAATAACTTTCACCGAAAGATTATTAAGGAAACGTAAAGAGGCTGTCCCCTTGCGTAAATCGTGGGTCTTACCCACAACGCCGGGATGCTTCTCTTTAAAGTCCTCGACCAAGAGAGAAGCCAGTGTACGCTCCATCAATCGTTCACCCGGACTTGCGACCCATAAAGCACCCTGGTGATTTAGAGGTGCACTCTTAAATATTTGGTTAGAGCTTGCACTGGCAAAAAAGATGGTGCACCTTTCCCCTGTTTAACGCCGGCACCGTGAACTCTGAAAACACGTGTTCACTGTGCTCAATCTCGGCTATGAATCCTGGGGAAGGTGCAATGTGAATATACTCATGAAGCCTATCAAACCTGAGGCAATTAGGTGCGTTGCTCATCGCCGCCAGCTCAGATACTCTGTTCCCGGTAGCCAAAGCCATAAGGAATACTGCCCTTTTGTAAAATCTGCCGTCTTTGGTACATACGGGAACGAGAATAACGACGATGCTTTGTCCAGAGACCTGAGACACATTATGTTAGAAGCATTGCTAAGAATGCCTCTAAAAAACTGGGACTCCTGTACAGAGTTCGAGAATTCTTCACTGACGAGCAGTTGGCCGTAATATATAAAAGTCATGTGCGTTCTCAGATGGATTACTGTTCACCTCTGTGGAGTGGAAGTGGAGTGGTTGCATTGAGGCAGTTGGACAAAATTCAAAATAAAGCTATTAGATTAATCAATAACCCTGCAATCACACAGGACCTTCCTACATTATCCATACGAAGAAACGTTGCATCCCTTGCATTATTCTAGATATTTTCACAGCAATTGTTCCGAGGAACTTGCTTCAATTGTGCCGCCTCTCCACATCTTTCCTCGTAGAACTAGGGCAGCTGAGAGCGCCCATGAATTTACACTTTCTCCTCCACAAATGCAGAACTTCTGCTTATCAAAATTCATTTATCCCTAGAACTACTACTCTTTGGAATTCACTTCCCTCGAATTGCTTTCCACAAACTTACAATCTACAAATGTTTAAATCCAGTTGTTACAAACATTTTATGAATGGAGGATGCCTTTAGGCACATGGACCTTTTTGTTTTATCTGTGTTTTTCCTTCCTCCGTTCATTGTCTCTTTAAAAAAAAAAGGAAAAAAAAAAATTTAGGCCTGAGCTGACGGGGAGGTGGGCGGAGTTTAAAACCTGCCCACATAAATCACTTTCAGATAAATGTTTCTGCATGAACAGATAAATTAAATAATAAACAACCAACGACACCGAGGGCACAGTTTGTTTTGTTCTAAGAATCCGAGACGTAAAAGCTTTCCAATGCGATTGAAACTGTCGCTTTGTAGACTGGGTATATTGATTCGTGAATATCTTGGTCACGTCGCTACCATAAGGTGCTAGCCACTTGGCCTCCTGAATGTCCAAAATGAAGAAGTCCGCGAGGTTTCTAGGTTCCCAATTGTGTTCTAAGTGGAACAACCCAACCAGGAGGGACACTGGGTGCGGGCAACACGTGTTCAAATGCTGGTACCACACTGCACCGGCCACAGGGGCGCGATCAGCGAGACTACGCCTCGCTAATCCTGTAGTTTGTTGACTACGTGGCACATTAGAGACGCCTCTGGAGGCGGAAAAGAGATAAATGGAACTCAACCTGTTCTCGTCCGTCATCAGAGCGTCAGGTCCGCCCGCCGGCGTTATCGTCCGGCGGGTGAGGTACGACTGTGAGTATCGCCATACACCTTGGCTGTGGCTGTCCCTCGCTTGCGATCTCGGTATACTCCCTGAACGGGGAGCCCTCGTCCGAGTCCCATAAAGTTTATGATAATTAAAAGCTCCCATAGCTCATTAACACATTGAAAGCAGAGCTGGTGAGCAAAATCATAAAGTATACTAATTAATTTAATTTATATTTAATTGTATTAAAATAAATTACTATAAATAAACACAATATTATCATAATATAATCATAGAAAATATATATGTTTATTATGATTCAGCTATTAAATTATTTCATTAACAAATAAAAATAAGATAGGGCTACCTGATCTTAACGGCGTTGAACATACAGCAATGAGAGGTTCAAGTGCCGACACGACAGAGACTGGGGGAAAACTACCCCGCCCCCGGGAACTACCTGGTTACCTGGTGCAACACCGGTAATCCGCCCTGGAAAGAGAATTTTCCGGGGATTAATGCTCATAGGGTTACACCCAAAAAACGGTACAAAATATGTGCCTCAAAACCGCCGCTCAACGAACCGTAGCACTCCACCACTACTTTTCGTTGTCCTTTAGTATCATATTAAAAATTCAGCATATCTTTACCTGTCCAGAAGATTTAAGCATATCTTCTGAATCCTCATAAGGATGAAGCATATCTTTATTAAAGATGAAGTCTTTCAAGTATCCCTTTACACTTGAAACACTAGTAAGATTCCGGCATCTTTTTTATCCCATAAAAAGTCTAAGCCTATCTTAATCTCTAATCTGGCGTCACCCAGAAGCCCTCATAGATCGCCGTCTTGAAGGCTGTGATACCCTATTGTATCAATCAATTGTTTGGCAAATTATCGCGAATTGCAAATCAGTTAATATAACCACCCAAAGGTACAACCGCCGGGTTTTATATGCAATGTCAAACCAATTGTACCTGCCCCAGACCTCTTTGTAAAAAGGTCGCCGGGAGGGAAAGACTAAACAAACAAACGGCATTGTTTCAATGGCTTATTAAAGATTTCAGCATATCTTTTATCTGTCCAAAAGGATTAAGCATAACTTCTTAATCCTCATAAAGATGAAGCATATCTTTATTAAAGATGAAGTCTTTCAAGTAACCCTTTACACTTGAAACACTAGTAAGATTCAGGCATCTTTTTATCCCATAAAAAGTCTAAGCCTATCTTAATCTCTAATCCGGCTTCTCCCAGAAGCCCTCATAGATCGCCGTCTTGAAGGCCGTGATACCCTATTGTATCAATCAATTGTTTGGCAAATTATCTCGAATCGCAAATCCGTTAATATAACCACCCGAATGTACAACCGCCGGGTTTTATATACAAGGACCCCAATGGAAATACGCCTAACGGCCTTATTGGGCTATCCTTAGTTGGAATTATGCAAGGCTGGTACATGTCATATTTATAACATACTATGTCGTACCAACTCTGTAAATTGCTAACTGAATAAATATTATTATTATTATTATTATTATTATTATTATTATTATTAATGTCAAACCAATTATACCTGCCCCAGACCTCGTAAAAAGGTCGCCGGGAGGTAAAGACCAAACAAACAGACAGCATTGTTTCAATGGCTTTGAAAAGCAGAGAAAACCAAGGCCAACAGGTGTCAGCCTGATCACCTAGAAAACTGAGTGGAGCCCCCCTCGACGGCAATAACTCAGGAAGCCTGATCCCAGGCTCGACCATAGAAAACGCAGTTTCTGATGAGCCCTCAAGCGACCAAACTCGTCGGGGTAACTTACCTATTTTTAGCCATCCTGACTAAAACTCGGTAAACAAAAACGGTGTTCTCGGAGCAACGAGAAAAACGCCGGAAAGGTAACCCACACTAAACTATACATTACAGGAGGGCGTAATGCATAAAGCAATGAATAACACAGGAAGCCTGCTCCCAGGCTCGACCACAGAAAACGCAGTTTCTTATGAGCCCTCAAGCGACCAAACTCGTCGGGGTAACTTACCTATTTTGAGCCATCCTGACTAAAACTCGGTAAACAAAAACAGTGTTCTCGGAGCAACGAGAAAAAACGCCGGAAAGGTAACCTACACCAAACGAGACATTTTAACACATTTCATACAAAGGGTGTGCGCAAAAATAGGGATACCTGAACAGGAGGGCGTAATGCATAAAGCAAAAACCGGGGCAAAGGTAGCCATGACAGAGACTGGTGGGATAATTACTCCAGGTTATGCATAGACCCGCCGGGACACAGCTCTGGAAAAAAGAAAATTTCCAGGAATTAATGCTCATAAGGTTAACCCAAACATGTTCGCACACAAGTGTTAAATAACCCGCCGGGTAACGAGACGTAATACTCAACGACGACAGCTCGCTACGCGGTGGGGTTTCCTAAGTAAAAGATTTCCGAATAGCTTAATTTGTCCAAAAGATTTATGAATACCCTCTGACATAATATATAAAGACCAGCATGGCGTTTATAAACTGATGAAGTCTTTCCGGTGGTGTTTGTTTCAAGATTCAATTTTGGAGAAAAAAAAAAAACCTAAAAAAGACGCCGGCCCCCGAATTATCTCGTAGATCAAAAACTGGGAAGCCTGACAAATATACGAGATCTAACTTCTCCCGAAGTATCTTTTTAGATCGCCGTATGTTGAAGGCGGCGATACAAAACTTATCCCTCAATTGTCTGGTTAACTAACTGAATCGTAAATTCGTTATTCCCATCCCTCCAAGGAGCACCTGCCGGGTATGAATATTAGTTTTTTTTTTAAAAACGTTAACCCCAAATGTGCCCTAAAGCGCCGTATGTTGAAGGAGGCGATACACAATGCATCCCTCAATTGTCTGGTCAACTAAACTGAATTTTGCAAATTCGGGCATCCCACCCTTCCAGGTTGCACCCGCCGGGTGATTTAAAGTTTAAAAGTTAACCCCAAATGTTCCTAACCCCACTTCTTTGTAAAAGATCGCCGGGGAGGAAATACAAAGATCGCGGATTGCAAAACAGTCAATAGAACCACCCAAAGGTACAACCGCCGGGTTTTATATGCATTGTCAAACCAATTGTACCTGCCCCAGACCTCTTTGTAAAAAGGTCGCCGGGAGGGAAAGACTAAACAAGCAAACGGCATTGTTTCAATGGCTTATTAAAGATTTCAGCATATCTTTCACCTGTCCAAAAGAATTAAGAATAACTTCTTAATCCTCATAAAGATGAAGCATATCTTTATTAAAGATGAAGTCTTTCAAGTATCCCTTTACACTTGAGACACTAGTAAGATTCAGGCATCTTTTTATCCCATAAAAAGTCTAAGCCTATCTTAATCTCTAATCCGGCTTCTCCCAGAAGCCCTCATAGATCGCCGTCTTGAAGGCCGTGATACCCTATCGTATCAATCAATTGTTTGGCAAATTAACTTGAATCGCAAATCCGTTAATATAACCACCCGAAGGTACAACCGCCGGGTTTTATATGCAATGTCAAACCAATTATACCTGCCCCAGACCTCTTTGTAAAAAGGTCGCCGGGAGGTAAAGACCAAACAAACAGACAGCATTGTTTCAATGGCTTTGAAAAGCAGAGAAAACCAAGTCCAACAGGTGTCAGCCTGATCACCTAGAAAACTGTGTGGAGCCCCCTCGACGGGAATAAACCAGGAAGCCTGATCCCAGGCTCGACCATAGAAAACGCAGTTTCTGATGAGCCCTCAAGCGACCAAACTCGTCGGGGTAACTTACCTATTTTGAGCCATCCTGACTAAAACTCGGTAAACAAAAACAGTGTTCTCGGAGCAACGAGAAAAAAACGCCGGAAAGGTAACCTACACCAAACGAGACATTTTAACACATTTCATACAAAGGGTGTGCGCAAAAATAGGGATACCTGAACAGGAAGGCGTAATGCATAAAGCAAAAACCGGGGCAAAGGTAGCCATGACAGAGACTGGTGGGATAATTACTCCAGGTTATGCATAGACCCGCCGGGACACAGCTCTGGAAAAAAAGAAAATTTCCAGGAATTAATGCTCATAAGGTTAACCCAAACATGTTCGCACACAAGTGTTAAATAACCCGCCGGGTAACGAGACGTAATACTCAACGACGACAGCTCGCTACGCGGTGGGGTTTCCTAAGTAAAAGATTTCCGAATATCTTAATTTGTCCAAAAGATTTATGAATACCCTCTGACATAATATATAAAGACCAGCATGGCGTTTATAACTGATGAAGTCTTTCCGGTGGTGTTTGTTTCAAGATTCAATTTTGGAAAAAAAAAAAAACTAAAAAAGACGCCGGCCCCCGAATTATCTCGTAGATCAAAAACTGGGAAGCCTGACAAATATACGAGATCTAACTTCTCCCGAAGTATCTTTTTAGATCGCCGTATGTTGAAGGCGGCGATACAAAACGTATCCCTCAATTGTCTGGTTAACTAACTGAATCGTAAATTCGTTATTCCCATCCCTCCAAGGAGCACCTGCCGGGTATGAATATTATTATTTTATTTTTTTAAACGTTAACCCCAAATGTGCCCTAAAGCGCCGTATGTTGAAGGAGGCGATACACAATGCATCCCTCAATTGTCTGGTCAACTAAACTGAATTTTGCAAATTCGGGCATCCCACCCTTCCAGGTTGCACCCGCCGGGTGATTTAAAGTTTAAAAGTTAACCCCAAATGTTCCTAACCCCACTTCTTTGTAAAAGATCGCCGGGGAGGAAATACAAAGATCGCGGATTGCAAATCAGTCAATAGAACCACCCAAAGGTACAACCGCCGGGTTTTATATGCATTGTCAAACCAATTGTACCTGCCCCAGACCTCTTTGTAAAAAGGTCGCCGGGAGGGAAAGACTAAACAAGCAAACGGCATTGTTTCAATGGCTTATTAAAGATTTCAGCATATCTTTCACCTGTCCAAAAGAATTAAGAATAACTTCTTAATCCTCATAAAGATGAAGCATATCTTTATTAAAAATGAAGTCTTTCAAGTATCCCTTTACACTTGAGACACTAGTAAGATTCAGGCATCTTTTTATCCCATAAAAAAGTCTAAGCCTATCTTAATCTCTAATCCGGCTTCTCCCAGAAGCCCTCATAGATCGCCGTCTTGAAGGCCGTGATACCCTATCGTATCAATCAATTGTTTGGCAAATTAACTTGAATCGTAAATCCGTTAATATAACCACCCGAAGGTACAACCGCCGGGTTTTATATGCAATGTCAAACCAATTATACCTGCCCCAGACCTCTTTGTAAAAAGGTCGCCGGGAGGTAAAGACCAAACAAACAGACAGCATTGTTTCAATGGCTTTGAAAAGCAGAGGAAACCAAGTCCAACAGGTGTCAGCCTGATCACCTAGAAAACTGTGTGGAGCCCCCCTCGACGGGAATAAACCAGGAAGCCTGATCCCAGGCTCGACCATAGAAAACGCAGTTTCTGATGAGCCCTCAAGCGACCAAACTCGTCGGAGTAACTTACCTATTTTAGTCATCCTGACTAAAACTCGGTAAACAAAAACGGTGTTCTCGGAGCAACGAGAAAAACGCCGGAAAGGTAACCCACACTAAACTATACATTACAGGAGGGTGTAATGCATAAAGCAATGAATAACACAGGAAGCCTGATCCCAGGCTCGACCACAGAAAACGCAGTTTCTTATGAGCCCTCAAGCGACCAAACTCGTCGGGGTAACTTACCTATTTTGAGCCATCCTGACTAAAACTCGGTAAACAAAAAACGGTGTTCTCGGAGCAACGAGAAAAAACGCCGGAAAGGTAACCCATACCAAACGAGACAGTTAACACATTTTATACAAAGGGTGTGCGCAAAAATAGGGATACCTGAACAGGAGGGCGTAATGCATAAAGCAAAAACCGGGGCAAAGGTAGCCATGACAGAGACTGGTGGGATACTTACTCCAGGTTCTGCATAGACCCGCCGGGACACAGCTCTGGAAAAAAAGAAAATTTCCAGGAATTAATGCTCATAAGGTTAACCCAAACATGTTCGCACACAAGTGTTAAATAACCCGCCGGGTAACGAGACGTAATACTCAACGACTACAGCTCGCTACGCGGTGGGGTTTCCTGAGTAAAAGATTTCCGAATATCTTAATTTGTCCAAAAGATTTATGAATACCCTCTGACATAATATATAAAGACCAGCCTGGCGTTTATAACTGATTAAGTCTTTCCGGTGGTGTTTGTTTCAAGATTCAATTTTGGAAAAAAAAAACTAAAAAAGACGCCGGCCCCCGAATTATCTCGTAGATCAAAAACTGGGAAGCCTGACAAATATACGAGATCTAACTTCTCCCGAAGTATCTTTTTAGATCGCCGTATGTTGGAAGGCGGCGATACAAAACGTATCCCTCAATTGTCTGGTTAACTAACTGAATTGTAAATTCGTTATTCCCACCCTTCCAGGGAGCACCCCGGGTGTGAATATTAGTTTAAAAAACGTTAACCCCAATTGTGCCTTAAATTGCCGTATGTTGAAGGAGGCGATACACAATGCATCCCTCAATTGTCTGGTCAACTAAACTGAATTTTGCAAATTCGGGCATCCCACCCTACCAGGTTGCACCCGCCGGGTGATTTCAAGTTTAAAAGTTAACCCCAATTGTTCCGAACCCCACATCTTTGTAAAAGATCGCCGGGGAGGAAATACAACAACAGCATAGTTTTATATTGGCTTTGCAAAAACCGAAAAAACTACAAACAACACGTGTCCGTATGAACACTGTTAGATGGGTACAGCCAACCTGCCAGGAATCAGAAGGAGCCTGAAACAGGCACCCCAGAGACGCCGTCCTGGGGAGCCACAGACACCCACTCGCCGGGGAAACAAGCCTGTTTTTAAACCACGCGTGGCCAAAACTCGGCAACCAGCTGGGTTTTTTCATGGTGTAACCGAGAAAAACCCGCCGGAAATAACCCACCCCGTCCAGATACCATCTGAACGCAACACAGGACCGAGGCGTAGCCAAAACACAACTAACGCCGGGCCCAACATAGTCCGTGGAATTAGCCAATACACAACTAACCCAGGACACATAAATAGTCCGTGGAATTAGCCAATAAACAACTAAACCAGGACACACATCACACAGTAGTACATATTTAGAAAATAAATCAATAACACTTGTATATGTGGTAAAGCTACGAGAGGCTGGCTAGGCCTAGGCAGACGGATAACATTAACATGTCGGAATATAAACAAAAAGCACTGAATTATATCACAACAGGAACCACCGCCAACACACCACTGTAGCAAATACTTCCGGCAAAGGGAAGAACTGACTCGGGACCCAGAAAAAACTTCACTAAGTGAAGAAAAATACGCTGGGAACGTCAGCAAAAATACGCTACCTCATCAGAAAGATAAAAGGAAGCAATAACACGTAATGAAAGCCGCCTGCATCACAAAGCTAGCTAACTGTGAAAAGTTCACCTGTCCACAACCGGACCACGAGGATACATCCGAAATAGATGCCCCAAACACACGACCCAAAATACACTGCACTGCGGGCAACCAGCCCAGGACACTCCTGCTACGCATATCCTAACCTTACTCGATACATCCCGGAGTAAACAAATGAGAAAAAACTCACTAGGGACGCAGCAAATGCGGAACCAGCGGAGCGTGGAGAGACACGTCCGGGCCGGCTGACCGCAGAGCAGAGAAGGAAGAATGACGCCTGAATCAGCGTCTGGTCAAAGATCCACACAAGTACATCTACGATATGATGGAAAGCTTATGGATAGTTATTTATTTTCTTTTTGTTTTTATTTTTACGAAGTTTTTTCGTAGAGTGAGAACCCAATTCATAATGACTGAAGCCATGAGTGAGGTCGCGTGCGCTCATGATGAAGGCTCCTCAGATTTTAAATGCTCTGCGCGGTAGATTCAAACTACGGCGGATTAGTGTTTGAAGAGGATGCCTTATGCAATAGGCATGTTCGTCAATGATGGAGGGGCCACTAATAAATACGCGTCTGTCAGGTCTAAAGAACACATCCACCCTTCCGGCGGAAGTGTTAGCTTGATTTGAATCACTGTCAGCATCCTGAAGGAAACGTTGTGAATATGGAGGTTCAGATAAGACAGGTCTACGACCGGCCTCATCTGAACACCTGTCCCTTTTGGGCACTAGAAAAAGTTTGGACGTAAATACTGGGTAATTTTGAGGGACCGGGATGATGACATTCTTGGCGATCATCTCTTGGATCAGTGACTCCACCTCTAATGAAACCAAATTTGCCTTTGTCGGCTGCATAAGCGAGGTCGCCGGAGCCACTGCTAGGTGATGCCTTTGCGTGCCACCATCCTCGCCCATGTGTTTATGGCCATGCGCGATGACACGCCCGGAACGACCCAGTTAGTAGACAAGGGTTCGCCGGGCTGGACTACCCTCTGATCCACCCCGCCGTAAGACTGGCCCTGGGAGTGAGAGAGACCCTAGTTTTTTTTTTGGTGGTGGTGGTGGTGTATGCTTTGACGACTGGCCGGGTTTGGCAGGAGACGGGCCCTGGCCCGGACGTTGATACTTCTGTCCTTTATGATTACCTGAAAACTTTCCTTGCTTGTATCTGTACTGAGCCTAACTTTGGGTGGAAGAGGACTTAGGCAGATGAAAGGGCTTTGCCACCACCGTCTGAGCTTTTGCGACTGGTTTGGGCTTGGGAAAATTGAAAAGCAGGTTTCTTAGATGGGGGCGGGACTGTGCTTAAAGGCCTGAGCCATGTTGAATACTGTTTTCCACAAACCACGGGGACATTAAAGAGGCAGTTAGAACAGGGGACAATAACCACTTGATTTGCAATCCTATCCGGGAGCTTCCTCACGAGAGAGACATCCTTAGATCTTGTCTTGCCCGCACCGCCTCTAGCAAGGCTGTACGGATATCTCCCAGTGGACTGTATAGAAGTCTGGAGTAGCAAGCGTGTAGTCAGTTCAATAGCTTTTCGGACTTCCGTGTCCGCGATTGCCTGAGCAGATCTTAGCTTTGACTTGACACTACGGCCTTGCATCATTAGTTCCACTAATTTCTTCTTATCTTCATAACAGAAAAATATGTGTAATGGTAGATGGCCTTTATTCTCACTTTCACTCAATAAATGCTGGTGTTCCCCAGGGATCAGTTTTGGCCCCAATTCTGTTCCTCATTCATATCAATGATCTCATATCTACCACTCATAATCCAATACATTCCTACGCAGATGACTCAACACTCCACAGTTCCTTCACATTTACCAATTCTTTCACCCAACCCGATCTTATAAATTCAAAAATAAACACTGCAATTTCTCTGAACCAGGACCTTTCTAGAATTATGGATGGGGACAAAAGAATCTAGTTTTCCTTTAATGCACCGAAACCCAAATACATTCAATTTTCTAACCGACAGAATCTCACAGACTCCCATATATTTTTTAATGATGTAAATATTCCCACTTCCCCTAGTATTGACATTCTCGGTGTAACATTAACTACTAACTTGAGCTGGACACATTATGTTAGAAGCATTGCTAAGAATGCCTCTAAAAAACTGGGACTCCTGTAACAGAGTTCGAGAATTCTTCACTGGCGAGCAGTTGGCCGTGATATATAAAAGTCATGTGCGTTCTCAGATGGATTACTGCTCACCTCTGTGGGGTGGAAGTGGAGTGGAGGCATTGAGGCAGTTGGACAAAATTCCAAATAAAGCTATTAGATTAATCAATAACCCTGCAATCACACAGGACCTTCCTACATTATCCATACGAAGAAACGTTGCATCCCTTGCATTATTCTACAGATATTTTCACAGCAATTGTTCCGAGGAACTTGCTTCAATTGTGCCGCCTCTCCACATCTTTCCCCGTAGAACTAGGGCAGCTGAGAGCACTCATGAATTTACACTTTCTCCTCCACAATGCAGGAACTTCTGCTTATCAGAATTCATTTATCCCCAGAGCTACTACTCTTTGGAATTCACTTCCCTCGAATTGCTTTCCACAAACTTAACAATCTACAAAATGTTTAAATCCAGTTGTTTCTAACATTTTTTGAATGGACGTTGCCTTTTCGCACATGGACCTTTTTGTTTTATCTGTGTTTTTGCCTTCTTCCGTTCATTGTCCATTAAAAAAAAAAAAAAAAAAAAGCTACCTGTTGTGTGACAATATACTGGGAAAAAAGTCTATATGCCTTCCCACGTAGTCTAAACTCCCAGTCTAGGTGAGCAGTGGACGGCGTAGAAAAAGGGATTCTTTAAGCTCGCATAGATTAATTTTAGGGCAGCTAAAAATGCAACTAAAGCAGAGGGAACTCCGCCGGCAGAGAATACCGGCAGAGAGAACCAAGAATGACTTTTCTAGTGGAATTTGGTGCGAAGATTTGGAAGTAAAAGTTGTAGCAAAGTTCTGAGCCTCCACTTTCCCATTCCACCCAAGGTCCCGGACCCAACTGCTCCACCTTCAAAACTGGATTTGTGGCTGTGTCTGTGAACGTCTTTAAACCTAACTCTGGTGTTAGAGCTGACAAGTGCTTTTATATCATTGAAACCGTCAATGCTGGGTCCAGTCCGAAAACAGTTTTGAAGCTGACGCAGGGGGTAGGGCAGGTGTAGAAAGTATACACAAAATAATCATGATGATAATAGTTAGGAATGGCCTTAAATATTAACATCAAGTACATTTCCTAGAACATCTAAAGCACGTAAAACTTCCTAGATTTATTCCTTGGATTACCCACTCACGTGGTACCAGAAGCTCCACCGACATAGTGGACTGTGCTACCTCTGGCTTTGCTGGGAACATTGTTACCCATGACTCATCTGGCCCGTATAATAGGGGCATAGCCCCCTTTCTGACCCGGGCTTTGGCTAAAGGGGGAGGATTACATCTGCTACTACTCTCATATTGGAAGTAGTCAGTGCTGCCGAAGTTGGCCTAGTAACATTAGTAGGTGATACAGGGGATGAGTGCGGAATTTGTGTCAAAGCAATGGAAGTAGCCAGTGGTCGGACATTCGATGCTGTCGTGGAAGCTCCCAAACCAACTGTAGGAGTCTCCGGCTGCTGACCAAAAAACTTTGTTAGTGCATTCGCTAGTAACCCATTAAATTCATGAGCTGTGACAAATATAGCAGAGGATGAACTATGTGGCGAATCATTCCTACTCGGAGAGTCGTCTATCAATGAACCTGATTCTTGAATCTCCATCTCAGAAATTATAGAACCCTCATCCCTTTCCCCTGGCCGCTCAGGAGAGGATTCCGCCGAAGCCGGGACCCCCGTCATGCTGCCATGTTAAGTCCGAGATGGACGATGGGATCTCAGCGTCCCGGTGGCGTCTGCCAATACCTTTGGTGCATGAGAATGATGTGAGCCGTCACGCCATGGCTGGGAGTACCTCCAAACTCCCCGGTCTTGGCCGGAACTCACTTGTGAGCTAGGTACCCACCAATTACTGAGCCCTCACTCGAGCCCTCTCGAGGGTTATAACTGCTGTTAGAACTCTCTAAAGCTGGTACATGTGAACTGGAAATAATATTAGGTGGGGACAACTTGTCCGCCGGTATATCCCCCACCACAGTCTCTGACTCCACTCCCGACCTGTCAGATTGGACATGAGGACATGTCGGGAGTAGAGGCAGAAAGCGAGGCACGAGGCTCCGGCGAACGCCGGGAGGACTTTCGTACATGAGTATCCTTTTTGGAAGACTTGTGACTCCGCCTTGATTTTGATTTTACACTCGGACTGTCCTTGGTCTTCTCCTCCTTGCTCTTCTTCCTCGAAGGTGAAGTAGAGTGACTATGTGTCTGCTGTTCGGAGGGGAGACCGTGACCTGGACCTCGATTTTGACGTGTCCAGATGTGGTGCTGGTTGATGGCGGTCAGCTTCTGTACCACGTTGTATGGCCAGTCTCCGGGACTACAGGAGACCTGGCTGCAAGTTTCGGCACTAGGGACTGGCCCACTACTCTCCTGTCTCCAAGAAAATAGTTCTGTTCGACAGATATGACCAAGAAGCTCCCAGTGCAAAGGACCACGAGCGAACAAGAAGAGGAAGAGCCAAGGAAGTTCGGCTAACCGCAAATACTCCCTTTCCATGTCGAGAAGCTATTCTTCACAATTCCAAGACAAGAATCTGCTCAACAACATTCTATGCGGGCTATCAACTTCCACACAATATTCAACTCATCAAACAAGCTGGAATGTGTCGTTACCCATGACGAGGCAGACATAACCCTCTGCAGCTACATGCTGAAAGCAGTGGAAGAAGGCGCCGAGACCATCCTCAGTGATGACACTGATGTCTTTGTTCTCTTGGTGTACTGGACATCGAGGCTGCGAGTTTTCCGCCAAGATTGAAATGGAAAAATGGAATGGGGATGTCTTGGACATCAACGAAACTGTTTTGGCGGTTAGGGCCGAGAAAGTGCAGCCAACTTCTTGGTGTCCATGCACTGTCAGGACTGCGATACAGTTCATACCCCTTGGGAAAGGGAAAGCTGTCAGCCACTCAAACTCCTAGAGATAGATATACCAGGTCTCGATGAAGTGCTCGGACAGCCAAGCGTGACCCACACTCAGTTGCAGGAGACAGCAATGCACCTTCTTCTTACCACTCTACGGACAGAAGAGCTGTACAACAATGACTGACACATGTGCTCACTTCTACCGTGCCCGTAAGAAACCTCCAGCACTGAAGAACAACTGCCACGACTGATGCGAACCTGGCAGATGCACGTGCTCCGAGCTCATCTTCAGATGCTACTGTGGAAGGCAGCGGACCAACGTGATCCACCTGTAGAAGCTAGAAATAGTACCAACTTTGGTTGGAACATCGAAAGCTCCACCATCACACCGGCCGTCTCAACAGCGCCAGTTGCTCCCCAAGCACTCCTGGATGTAGTTAGCTGTAGCTGCACTGCAGGAGGGCAAGGCTTGCAGTGGCACACGATGCAGCTGCAGCCGTGCAGGCCTTTCATGCATGGACTACTGTAAGTGCGAGGGAGGAGACTTTTGCTGTTGGCCTTTCACCAGGAAGCCCATGGATATAGAAGACGAAGAAGGGGAGCTAGATGTGGCTAATGAATAAACAAACATATGATCCACGTCTTTTATAGAGCATATATATATTTACATATTGTAGTGGCTGACAAATAAATTTCATATTCAACCCACATAAATGTGATGTTTCCAGATTTTAGGCCAAATTTGATCTTTGACCTCTGATTGGACCTTGATACTCACCCTATATCCACAAATTAACCCCAGAACTGGACTCCCCGTCCTGGAAAACCCCTAAAAAGAGGTATTACCCGACCCTCTCATGTCATCAAGATCAAAAGTTTGAAAATTGGCCACAATTCAAGATGTCGGAGGGCGCCATCTTGAATTCTGAGAAACTTCAAAGGTTTGCACAAGTAGCAACCAAGCTAATTTTGCTTCTCCTAACCATATATAATACATTTCCACCAAAAAAGTTTACAGTAATTACCATTGCAGGGTTTTACTATAGGGGAAGTATAGGGGCCGGCAACTAGAC
>CM064547.1:55759464-55914111 GCA_032716605.1 Paralithodes platypus | reverse complement strand
GAAGAATGAAGTATTTCACACATCTCTCGACCACCATCTCCTGCACATTACAAATATGAAATATACAAAACCTAACCTGAAGCTGCTAATTACTAGCGTTACTAGTAGGGTTAATGTTACTGTATAGTGATATGGATATACCAGGTATGAGGGGTAGAAATACACACTTATATAATTATATAATAAAGGTATAATGAGATTATTTGGTTATACACGAAACTGTTATACAGAGTGGTATTGTAGTAGAATAATTATAGATCAGTTCGATATTATAACTTGTAGTTAGTCTGGGATATAATAAATGGGCGTTATATAGTTATTAAGTAATTATTCTTAGCAGGTGTGAATTTAAATTATCTTGAAAGTTATCTCAAGAGAATAAGCTTGCATAGGCCTGAAGCTTTCAATAGTATTATGTGGAGTAGATACTCTACGTCTTGCCATTACTCAGGGAGTATTTAACACAATTTGCTATGTTTCAACCCATATTGCTACATAGCCATACGGACCCCCCCCCCCTTAACTTGGTTACAACACAAGATACCTGATAAAATAGAGTAACCTTATGGCAAGGTTTTAAGGGTAAGTTAACAAAATTATTAAGTCCTTCCCTAATGTATGGGTGAACGTAAGTGCTGAGGGAAAGGGAACTTTAAAATAAGACCCTCCCTAAGGGATAGATGAGCGTAAGAGTGCCCTAGGGGTAGTTAGTAAAAATAGGGCATATATATTGGTTATCAACCCTTCAGGATTATTTAGCCTGTTTAAGTCAAGTAATATTTTCAAAGCTGGAGCCTCTTTTCAGAAACTACAGTACCTTACATAAGAACATAAGAAAATGGGAGTCTGCAGAAAGCCGATCGGCCCACACAAGGCAGATCCCTGTCACACCCAACCCCAATTACATAAGAACATAAGGTCATAAGATCACGGGAAACTGCATATGGCCATGCGGCCCACATGAGGCAGCTTCCATTCACACCCAGCCCATATCACCCATATGTGAATCCAACTTATGCTTAAAGCTTTCAACTGTTTCTAAGCTAATTACTGTTCTGGGCAGTGCATTCCACATGTTATCAACTCTATTCCCAAACCAGTGCTTTCCTATATCTTTCCTAAATCTAAACTTATCTAACTTGAAACCATTTGAGCGGGTTATGTCACCGTTCTTTAACTTTAATACCTCATCTATATCGCCCTTATTTAAACCTTTTATCCATTTGAATACCTCTATTATGTCTCCCCTACATCTTCGTCTTTCTAGTGAGTGCAAGCCTAAAACTTTCAACCTCTCCTCATACGATAAATGTCTAATATTATGTATCTTTTTCGTCATTCTTCTTTGGACTGCCTCTAAAGGGTCGATATCCATTCTGTAATAAGGGCACCAAAATTGAACAGAATAGTCTAAATGGGGTCTTACTACTGCTAAGTATAGTTTTAAGAAAACTTCAGCAGTCCTGTTGCTAACACTCTTAGATATGAATACTAGAAATCTATTTGCCCTGTTCCTAACATTTATACATTGTTTTCTGGGTTTCAGATCATTACTAATGAGCACCCCCAGATCCTTCTCACACTCTGAGTTATCCAATTCTACATTGTCTAGTTTGTATTTCGCATCTAAATTACGATTTCCAATCCTTAATACCTTACATTTGTCTACATTGAAACTCATCTGCCAATTTATGGACCACTCGTGCAAATGATCAAGATCATTTTGAAGACATTCCCTGTCGCTAGCTGCCTCTATTATGCTACCTATTTTTGTATCATCAGCAAATTTATTGATCCTACTCTTTATGCCTGAGTCAAGATCATTTATGTAGATAATGAACAGAAGGGACCCCAAACCTCAAGGGACCCAACTTTTAACTAATCCCCAGTCCGATTTTACGCCAAATATACTAACTCTCTGCTTCCTACCAATCAGCCTTGACTTAATCCACTTGAGTAGCATCCCCCAATACCATGTCTTTTTATATTCCTTAACAGCCTTTCATGTGAAACTTTATCAAAGGCCTTGCTGAAGTCTAAGTAAACTATATCATATGACTTGTCGTTCTCATAAACCTCGGAGAAAAAACTGAGTAAATTTGTTAGGCAGGATCGTCCTGGAGTGAAACCATGTTGAGAGGGTTTTATTAACTTGAACATTTCTAAGTTATTTCTAATTTTCCTGGCAATAATTGATTCTAGCAATTTCCCTATAATTGATGTGAGACTAATAGGACGGTAATTTGATGCTATGGACTTATCACCTTTTTTAAATGTCGGAATTATATTTGCGAGCTTCCATGAATCAGGAACTAAGCCTAAAGCTAGTAAATTATTAAATAGGTGAGTTAATGGGTAACTTAATTCGTCCTTGCATTATTTTAATACCCTAGCATACATCTCATCTGGACCTGGAGATTTCGGAGGTTTTAGTCTATCTATTTCCTTAATTACTTCATCACTAGTGACCTGAACTGTGCTTAACATTTCGTCTATACAACCGTTAAAAACTTGGTTGACTACTGGAACTTGATCTACATTTTCGTTTGTAAAAACAGAAAGGAAATTACTATTTAGAGTATTGCACATTTCTAACTCATCATCTGTAATCTCACCTATCACAATCTTAAGGGGCCCTACTGTATCCTTTACCTTAGATTTATACAATTGATAAAATGCCTGAGGGTAGTTCGTGTCCCGTTTATATAGAGTAGTGTTACATTATGGCCAATTAGGAAAGCAATATGGCCTAATGATCGGGTAGATAGCTATGTAAAGAGTGTTGAATTTACGTAATGCAGTCACATGGCCCAGTCACTGGGCACATTCTCGGCAATAATTCATATCATGTATTGGCAAATTGGCTGTTTACACTTAATGAGTCCTGAATTGTCTGGAAGCAGTGAGATTTGTGGAGAAAATCATTAAGCAAATGTTTAGTTCTCTGTATACGGTGCTAATAAGTAGTTATATTAATAATTTGATACAAAGATATAATTAAAAATAATTGAATGGTTTATTTTGTGTGTTTATTGATGGGAGAGACACAGACGGCCCTCGTTGTCTCAAGCTTGTTACGTAGCCGAGCCTGAGCCATTATACAACGATGAAAAGGAAATACAGCTTCGAGTGGGTTAGTTTGGCAGCTTTATTAGAGTATGATAGTTCAACAGTATTAAACCATCAGTGAATCAGTATGAAGCTTTCAGATTTCAATGGTAGGCCTAAATGTATCAGTATGAATCACTAGAATCATGTGTAAGGTTTTCGTCGAACATTCCCTCCCCCCTCTCTTGCTTTCAAATTTAGTAAAGCTCATACTTAACTCTACCTATGATACATTGCATTCCTTCATTAGTTGTTCAGAATACGTGAAATTGGTGAGATCCAGAAGTAGCTGGGTGAGAGCGAGAGAAGGGAGGGTGGGTGTAGTTCTGGGGTCGGAGAGAACATGGGAGGGTTTCGGTGGGGGTATGGAGCCAATACGGAAAGGGGGTAGAGGGGATACCTCTCCACCGTGCAGTGCTACTAACGCCTAGTCCAGGGGAAATGAAACAAATTAATCCTGACGACTGTACAAGAATAGGTTTGTACTCTCTGTGTACTGGAGTTTGAGAAATGACTTACTCGGTGGCACACGGAATAAAACATCCTGATGGGCGTCATGCGAGGGGAGGTTTGTGAATTTGGGTTGGTACGGGGAGAGGAAATGACAGGGTGGCTCAAAAGATTACAACTGGGCATGCTGTTGCTATGCAACGTATTTGTGGATAAAAAGAGAGTTAACTTAGGAAATGTTTACAAGCACGAATGACGGTATCTCAGCCGTCGATAAAATAAAATATGGAGCCTGGTTGAATAACTCAAGTTCAATTATATAGCTACTTAGTTACTAGAAACGAACCCCTGAGCATGCATGGGGCTACATACGTTTTATCTTCGTAAAATGGAGAGAGAAAACTAGGTCGCTTCCCTGGATCTCTCTGGAGAGGATCGTATACAGATTTGTCATAATTAATTTATATAAATCAACAGAGATACGAAAACAGAGCAGTGTGGACTGTGGACTAGAAGGGGTGATTGATTAGATGTATAACAGCTGTGGGAAAGAATAGAAGATTAATAATCTTGTGGATAAACGATAGTTAACCTAGAAATGAATGCATGCATGAATGACGGTATTTTTAGCCGTCGTCCTAAGGAATCCGATCTCGGTAGGTTGATTTGAGGTCGGATTATTCATAGGTAACATTTTGAAGCGGTTGTACCGAGGTTGAAAACGTAACCAAACTCACGCGAAATAAATACGACGATGTTGTCCGGCACGACCCTTACCTAAGCACAGGCCTGCATAATGAAATTGGGGATGGTCTGGGGCTTATCTAAGAAATGAATACCTGCATGGATGACGGTATCTTAGTATAGTTAGGTGTGTTGTGTGGGTGTCTTGGATGTTAAAAAGGTTGGGAATGTACCACTTGTGGTCGACGTGCCTTTGGGGCCTTTTGCTTTCCGGCCATGTTGGGGTCGGTCCTTCGGTCCCGTCGTACGAACCTAGCATATTCGAAAGGTTGGGAGTATACCACTTTTGGCCGACGTGCCTTTGGGATCTCTTGATTTCCGGCCGTGTCGGCTTCCTTTGATCTTTTGGGTGCGTCCCGCTCCTTCCGGCTGTTGGGTCCTTTCGCCCCGGCCGGCTTTCGTTCTGGTTCTTGCGGAATTGTTACTGGGTTGTTGGTCTTGAGGTTGGTGGGGGGCATCCCTTTTGGGGGTATTTTACTTCCCTCCCCTTTGTCGTAGGTTCGTCCCCGAGCCTCAAGGGTGAAGTAGAGAGAGGTTCCTTGGTGGTGTGTCATAGGTAGTGTATGGAGGAGTTCCCACCAATGGATAGAGCAGGCATCCGGGGTCTTGAGGGGATTGATGGTTACCTGAAGGAAGGACGTAGTGGTGTTTATTATGGAGGCTGTGATGGCTTCGTGTTGGCCTTGAATGCGGACTATTGGTCCTGAGTCCGTAGAAATTTTGATTCTCTTTATGAAGGGTGACGTGTTCAATATGGTGGCTGAGTGTTGTGTTGTTGTTGTTGTTTTTCCCCAAGCTGCCTGGCCGAATAGCCCCAAGGCCCCGAGCAAGGCCAAGGCCATAACCGAGCGCCCCCACAGAACCCCCCCCGCCGACCACAATAAAGCCTGGGTGACCGAAGCCACTCCATGGCGGGGAGCTGAGGAGGGTGCGGAAACGCCCGGGAAACCAAAGCCCCACCCAGGGCCCTGTGCCCCTCAGCAATTATGAAGAGAAAGTTGAGGGGCAAAGGAAAGATGTGACGCTTTGGCTTCCAATCTTGGTAGATTAGGAGGTCAATCCACGCAAGAGACGCCGTCACTTGAGATCTAGAAAATATATAAGTAGAAGGAACAGTCAGAGTAAGCTATGGGTATGGCAGAGATCGCTCAGTTCTCACTCTGATAGACCAGCCCATCACCATGAGTGTTGTGTTGGTGAGGGTGGTGGTGGTCGGGGCTTTAATTTTAAGGGTTTGTTTACAGTCTGGTAGAGGGGGGCGGGCAGACCGTTAGGTCTGCCATTAGTGTAGGGTGTCCCTTTAAGTCTAGAGACTGTCTGGGGTATTGGGAGGGGGTGCTTTGACCTTGGGTTTTTGTTGTCATGTTGGGAGGGGGAGACGGGCAGACCGTTAGGTCTTCTGTTGGTCTGGGGAGGTTGGGTAGACAGAGTGTGGTTTGATGGTGAGGCGGGGGGTGGTGGGGGTTGAATAGGGGCGATTCTTAGTATAGGTGTGTGGATTGTTGGAGATGTCGTGGGTTTACTTGTGTTAGTTTCGTGGATAGGAGAAAATCGGACAGGACGGGTGACTAAACGTCCTGATGCAGTTCGTATGGGAGGGCGGTTTATGATTTCGGGGCTTGAGTCACTGGATGAGGTCCTGTATTGGGGTCGGTTTTGGTTGGGGTAGTGAGGAGGTGAGTTGGGGGGAGTGTTAGTTGGCGTATTTGTTGTTGATGAGGTAGGTGTTTTGTGGTGTTTATTTGTGGAGGAAGGGATGGTGAAAGGAAAGGGGGCAGTTGAGGGGGGTGCCAATCGAATTGGTAGGGAAAAGGGGGTTAAGTTGGTGGTCATTCTGGAGGAGTTGGATTTGTTGTTGATGCCGGTTGTTGGATTCCTGAGGGTGTAATCGTGATCTAAGATGTTTGGGGGGTTTGGTGGGTCGGTGATAGAAGATTTGGGAGATGTGGATTTGGAGGAGTCTGGTTGTTGACTGGGGGTGGAGGTAGGGGGCGATGGGGTTTGCAAGGAAACCAGAGGTTTTTCGATGGAAGTGGTTGGGCTTTCTTTCTTTTGAGAAGGGCAGGGAGGTGGGGGTTTGCGGGTTGAAGTAGAAGGTGAGGGCGAGGAGGATTGTGGTGATGGGGTTTGTTTACGCAAGCATTTGGTTAGACGTGGTTTGGTAGGGTAGGTTTTGGAAGAGACACGTGGACGTAGTTGGTAACGGTTGGTGGGTTGAGAGCGTTTATGAGGTATGATTTTTGTTGGTTTTGACTTGCTGTGTGAGGTGGAAGGAATAGGTACGGAAGGAGGGGTGTTACCGCGGGTGACAATGTGAAGGGGGCAGGGGTTCGGTGCCGAACAACAACCTTTCGCACCCTACAAATCCACAAACCCAGCCGCACATCTTCCCACACCTCCCCAGACCCAGGAAACACCCACATTAATCTCATCTATGGCCATTGACCACCCTACTGCTGTTGACCAAATACATTTGCAGGATGAACGTAGGATGCAACAAGCCCCCGTATCAGGCTCCCCTTCCACATCGCCTCCCCCCTCACCACTGCCACCTGCCCACCTACAACCGACCCGTAACTCCACCCCCCTGCAGGCCTCACCCACCCATACACCAAGCCCACTATCACCCACAACCACACTTAGCTCACCACATAACCCCTCGCAGCCCCAGCCACACCTACTGGGGTTGTCTACACCAGTGTGCAGATATTATCTGGAAAGAAGGTGCTACTTTGGTCAAAAGGGCGAATATAATGGGAATTCATGTAGATTTGCTCATCCCAAAATTTGCAACAACATAACCAGTCATGGAAAATGTAGATTTGGTGAAACCTGCAAATACCACCACCCATCCCTTTGCAAGACATCACTTGAGAACAAGACCTGCTACAATATGAAATGCCCAGCTTTTCATATTAAAGGGACTTGGAGATATGCTAGACCTAACACGAATGGTAGCCCAAAAAAACTCTCTAGCTATGCTTGGACGAGACAGAGAAAAAAAGGCAAGGAGGGAAAGGGCAGATGAAGATGAAGAGACTGAGGGAGATGGAAGAGCACATAGAACACCTCGAGCACCTCCTGGCCTCCCAAGAGTGGCCAATACATCCCGAAGACTATTAGGTACACATAGTACTCCAAACAATCCCTCCCCAATCTTGTTTGCAAATATCCAAGGCCTAAAAAATAGAACCACGAACAAAGTACCATTTATTAGGGGCCTGCTAGAAGAAGGAAACGCTATATTTGCGGCTCTCACAGAAACTCACATTAAAGATCAGCAAGATAGTGAGGTATGGATTCCTGGTTACAACCTACATAGAGCGGACAGAACGCATAGATCACATGGAGGTGTAGCCTTGTACATACATGACTCACTGATATGTACTGAATTCCTAAATAACAGTAACGAAGTGGTGGAAATACTTGGAGTTAAAATAGAATCCCTAAATTTAGCAGTTATTGTTACATACAGGCCTCCAGACTCATCCCGAGAAGAATTCAAAACCCAGCTCAACAAAATAAAATCAGAAGTGGAAACCCTGGGGAACCCAACACCAAATATTATATGGCTAGGAGACTTTAACCTACCAAACATTAAATGGAGACAACTAGAAAACCAGTTAGTGGCAAATAACACCGGAGAAGCAAATACTAATACGAGAGAGCTTTTTGAACTTTGTGATTTTTTTAGTCTTACCCAACATATTGCTGAACCCACACGGGAAAACAATATCTTAGACCTGGTCTTCACTAACAACGACTCTCTAGTACACAGCATTAACATATCGGACACAACATACTCAGATCATAAATTAATTGAGATCAAAACAACCTTAGAAAGTGTACAGACAACCTTAGAATCGAGAAAAAAAACCGGCCCCTTCAGTAAATTTAACATCAATAACAAAAACATTAGGTGGGAAGAGGTAAATCAAGAAATGGAGGAAATAGACTGGGAAGATTTAATGGATAACCTGACACCAGCAGAATGTCTAGTCTTAATAACAGAAACCATGACCCAAATCTGTAGCCACCATATACCTGCAAGACAAACAAAACGAAGAATCAAACAAGATCGGGAAAGGAGGAGGCTGTACAGAAGAAGAAAATTACTCACACAAAGACGCACACATCAAAATCTACAGGATAGGCAAAAGGTCGAAATAGATAGAGAAATTGTGGAAATTGAACAAAGGCTAAGAATATCATATGAACTACAACATATGGAAGAGGAGAGGAAAGCTATTGCAGGTATAAAGGAAAATTCCAAATACTTCTTTTCATACGCCAAACAAAAGGCTAAAACAACATCAAACATCGGCCCACTGAGCAAAGGGGACGGCTCTTTCACAGGGGACAAAAAGGAAATGAACGAACTCTTAAGCAGGCAGTATGAAATGGCATTCAGTGAGCCTGATGAAACAAAAGTCATCAGAGACCAAAATATATTTTTCATGGAAACCTCCCCCACGGAAACCCCTCAGATGCTGGATATTGATTTCGGTCCAAAGGACATAGAAGAGGCCATTTCCAACATGCCATCCCACTCGGCACCAGGCCCAGACTCATGGAATTCGATCCTAATGAAGAAATGTAAGGAAAACCTCTCAAAACCCCTGGCTATAATGTGGAGAAGGAGTCTAGACACTGGTGACATACCAGATAGCTTGAAAAACGCAATAATTGACCCACTGCATAAAGGAGGGAGTAAAGCCCTACCAAAAAAAACTATTGCCCGGTAGCTCTAACCTCTCACATCATTAAAGTTTTCGAGCGAGTCCTGCGAAGCAAAATTTCAACATTCATGGAGACAAATGAACTACACAACACGGTCAACATGGGTTCAGAGCGGGAAGATCATGTCTCTCACAACTTTTGGAACACTATGACAAAATTCTTAAAGCGCTAGAAGAAAAGAAAAACATGGATGTCATTTACACCGATTTTGCTAAGGCATTTGATAAATGTGACCATGGTATAATAGCCCACAAACTGAAAGCAAAAGGTATAACTGGGAAAATCGGACGGTGGATATACAATTCCCTCGTAAACCGAAAACAATCAGTAGCAGTAAACCAAGTCACATCTGAGCCTTCGGATGTCAAAAGCTCAGTGCCCCAAGGAACAGTGCTAGCGCCCCTTCTGTTCCTCATACTAATTTGCGACATAGATACCAACACCAGACACAGTACGGTGTCGTCTTTTGCTGATGACACAAAATTAAGCAAGATAGTAAACACATAGAGGACACAGGCCGACTGCAGGAAGACATGAATGTAGTGTTCCAGTGGACCAGGGAAAACAACATGCAATTCAATGAGGAAAAATTCCAATTAATACGGTACGGAGATAATAATGGTGTTAAAGAAATTACAAATTACTTAACAGAATCTAACCACATAATAGAACGGAAAGACAGTGTGAAAGACCTTGGGGTATTAATGTCTGAAAATATGGGTTTCAAAGTACATAACCAGGTCAAAGTGGCGGCTGCGAAACGTCTAACGGGTTGGATTCTGCGTACTTTTAAAACACGCGGTGAATTGCCTATGATAACGCTCTTCAAATCTCTAGTGCTACCGCGGCTTGAATACTGTAGCGTATTAACATCCCCATACAAAGCAGTTGAAATAAATGACGTAGAGAGTGTACAAAGAAATTTCACTTCGCATATAAGTTTGATAAAACATCTACACTATTGGGAGCGTTTAAGAGCACTGAATCTGTACTCACTGGAACGTAGAAGAGAACGTTACCTAATAATATACACATGGAAAATCGCAGAGGGTTTAGTACCAAACCTACATACACCGATAGTCATGAAATTCAGTGATAGGAGAGGCTGGGAATGCGAAATCCCCCGGATGAATAACAGAGGTGCTATGGGCTCTCTGAGAGAGGGCTGGTTATCACACAGAGGCTCACGTCTCTTCAACAAACTCCCACGGCGAGTAAGAGACATGAGGGACATCTCGTTAGACAACTTCAAGAGAGCCCTAGATGTCGAACTGCAAAAAGTGCCAGACGAGCCCATCCTCGCAAGGGAGCGAGCCGTCGCTTCAAACAGTCTACTGCACCAAATCACCACCCATAACGGGGGGCGTCGCGCTCCTTGGTGCCGCTAGAAGAGTGGCGAATGCATCAAAAGGTATCAAAAGGTAAGGTAAGGTGTTGGCGAAAAGTAGGGAGAGGTGGTATAGGAGGTTTTGGTTTTGTTGGAATGTTGGGTGGGGTGGTGGGGTTGCACAAGAGGTGCGGGTGGGTACAGGGGGTTGTAAACTCGGAGTCAGGGTTGGTAGGGGAAATACTATCCTCGTTAGTTAGGGGTTTGAAAATTCTAACGAATCTATTTCGGTAGGTGCGAGTCTCGCCGTGATAATTAATGGTGGTTTGGAAGGCATTTGGAATTTGGGTGACTGTATAACTTCCGACATATCTTGGGCCTAATTTATTGATGACCGGAAGCTTAGCCACCATTACGGTATCGTGAATGGCGAAGGGGTTCTGGTCAAGGGAATTGTCATGCTTTGTGTCTTGGCAGTTTTGGGCGGTGCGTAGGGTGTTCTGGAGTTGTTGCAAAGGGTCAATTTGGAGGGACGTAGTGGAGGGTTGTGCTTGGTGATGAAATGGTAGTAGGAGGGGTGTTACGCCGTACACACGTTCATGGGGGGAAATTCCGTCCTCTTTGGGGCAGGTATTCATACCCCACTGGATCATTTTTAATTGAGATGGCCAGTCGGCGGTGTTTAAAGCAATCATACGGGTACGTAATTGGTTGTTAATCGTACGGTGACTGCGCTCGCATACGGCGTTGCCTTGTGGCCAGTAAGGGGAGGAGTGCTTGATTTTTAGTCCGCATTGCTTTGTGAATTCTTTCCAAACTTGACCACTAAATTCAGGAGTGTTGTCTGATAATATAGCAATAGGTAAGCCGAAAATGGGAAAAACTTCTGTGGCGAGAGGGTGGCAACTGTGGTGGCAGTGTGATCTTTTGCGGGGCAAGGTATGAGGAATTTGGAGTAAATGTCAACAAATGTGACGATATAACGGTTGCCGGCGCGAGCAGGGAAAGGGCCCATTACATCAAGGGAAAGTATCTGGAAGGGTTTCTGAGCGGAAATGGTGCCAGCGGGTCCTGCTGTGCGGCATCGGTCTTTACCCAGTGCACAGGGTTTGCATGCTTCGGTCACTTGCTTGGCAATTCCGGATGGGTTGGGTGTCCAATACTGGTCCTGGAAGATTTTGAGCATTTTCTTTTGACCGAGATGAATTCCGTTCTCTTCATGAATGGCAATCATGTACTCTTGTGCGATTGTTGGGTCGAGGACTATGTTTCCGGATTCCGTGGCGAGTTGATCTCCCCAACGTGTCAAATTCGAGAATATATGTTTGGGCATCCAAGTCGGTTTGATTCTCTTTTCCCAGGATTGGAGCAGTGACACAGCGGGTTTGTGTAGGCCCTGAACTACGGACGTATTGACAAACTCGGTCTGCTGTAAGGCGGCTAGGTTGGTGGGGGGGTCTTCAGGTACCGGAAAACGTGAGAGGGCGTCAGCATTTGTGTGGAGTTTGCCGGGTCGGTAGTGTATTGTGAAGTCATATTCTTCGAGCATTTCTCTCCATCGTACTAGTAATGCAGAATTGGTCTCGCATTTCCGTAGCCATTGCAAAAATTGGTGGTCGGTAATAATGTCCAGTTTTGCTCCTAGGACAAATGACCGGAAATGGTTTAGGGCCCAAATGACCCCGAGACACTCGCGTTTGGTGGCAGCATAATTTTGTTGAGCTAGATTTAAAGTGGAGCTAGCATAGGCAATGACGTGCTCTTTTCCTTCCTGGACTTGGGCGAGAACTGCTCCAATGGCGTATAAGGATACGTCCGTGTAGAGACGAAAAGGTTGCTGGTAGTCGGGAAACGACACAGTAGGTGCTTGTACTAGTTTTTCTTTTAACTCCTCGAAGGCTGCATTTCTCTCAGGTGTCCAAGAAAATACTGTGTCTTTATGGGTGAGTTGATGCAGTGGGCGGGTTATTTCGGCGAAGTGTTGGACGAAACGTCTGTAGTAGGTGGCTAATCTCAGAAACGAGCGGACCCCTTTTACTGTGGTGGGGGGTTGTTGGTTATGGATGGCAGATAGTTTCTTCGGGTCAGGTGATATTCCCTGGTCGGATATAACGTGACCTAAGAAATCAACCTTGTTTCTGGCCATTTCGCACTTGGAGGGTTTGAGTTTGAGTCCGGCTTCCCATATTCGTTGTAGTACTTGCTTCAGTCTACGCAGGTGTTCCTTCCAGGTATCAGAGTAGACTATTACATCGTCCAAGTAGGCGAGGCAGGTTTTCCAAGTTAATGCTTTGAGGACTGATTCCATCAGGCGGGAGAAGGTGGCAGGGCCGTTGCAGAGGCCAAATGGTAGGACATTAAATTCGTACAAGTGACCGCCGCTGGTGGAGAATGCCGTTTTCTGCTGATCTTCTGGTTTTATGGGCACTTGCCAATACCTGGCTTGAAGGTCCAACGTGGTGAACCATTTGGAGCCGTGGAGAGAGTCGAGGGAGTCGTCGATCCGGGGAAGAGGGGTGGCGTCTTTGATTGTTGCATCGTTCAATCGGCGATAGTCCACGCAGAATCGAGTGGATCCATCTTTCTTCTTCACTAGCACCACGAGAGAGGACCAGGGGCTAATTGAGGGGGTAGCAATGCCTGCATCCAACATGTCTTGTACTTGTTGTTCTTCTTCTTGCTGCTGAAGGGGGTTCTTCCGGCGGGAGGGTTGACACAAGAGCGGTCCTGTGGTGATTATGGCGTGCTGTTCAAGGTTGGTCTTTCCTATTTTGGTGGAAGTTTGGGCAAAGACGTCGCTAAACTCTAGTAGAAGGGAATACATTTGTTGTTTTTGTTGGCATGAAAGGGATTCGGGAAGGGAGGGTAATTTCAAACTACTGGGGGCCCTGGTGGAGGGTAGGGCTAGGTCATCAAAAGTCTCTAGGTCCCCGATAATGAGACCTTTAGGTAAAGTGAGTACCTCCTCGGAGATGTTGGCTATTAATATGGTATTGGTTTGCGAGGAGATGATTGCTGGCTGAATTAGGCAGCGGCGTTGATTGATCGACGTGTTAGTGGGTGTCAAGATCATGGAGTCCTGAGGTATGGGGCGGAGGTTAACCCATTTCTGATGGTTAGGGGGAATGTTGCATTTATCTTGGATGATGGCGGGGCTGACAACAATGGGAGTGCGTGTTAGAAGGGGTTCTGGCATAATTGTTTTAGTGTGTGTGGGTAGATTCGTTTTCTGTGTTTTTTTTTTTTTTTTTTTAAAGACCTCCGTCTACGTATTGTGAAAAACCTGTTATCCTCCGGCAAATTGTGGGGTTGAGTGAGTGAAGGGGGGGACAGTGAATGAAGGAGGATACATGTTTTTCATAATACGTGTTGCTAGCCCCAAACGCGCGAGCAACTGTGGCTTTCAACCATCCGACACATCCCCCTTTTATTTATGTGCATCACACATGTTACATACAAATAAAGTTTATGTTTTGTTTTACCCTACTGTGGAAAGACTACGGATACACCACTTCTGCCCGGGCCTCACATGGTGGCATGACCCAGTCCAGTCGAACTGAGCTCATGACGCTGGTGGCATTGCCCCGGAGGATAGCCATCCCTAGTCTTTGCTTGAGCCAGAGGGTTTCCCGGGGTTCTCCTGAAACTTCTCTGATTTTACGGCCTATTTCATTCACCATCTTAAGGGTGGTAGGGCCGAAGACTCCTGAAGTTTCGAATGCCAGGGGCTCGAACTGATGATTTCTGGCGATGGCTTGATATTTTTCTCGCTTTTTATTTTCTGCTATCCGGGCGGCTTCACCTGCTTCGTCGGCGTTTCTGGCGATGTTGGTTGTGGAGAAAGTGTCAACACATGTGGCATCCCACACGAGGCACCGGCCATTCTTGTAAGGGAAAGTGGTCATCCCATCTGGCCGTTTGCCGTCTTCTCTGTGAAGTCCATGTGGTTCGAGGATTGATGCACGGTTAGCACTCTGCAGGGCCCGTTTTATGACATCATTTAGTGCAGAGTGTCTTGGCAGGCGGCCTGCGTTGTAATTACATGACAAGGCATGGTGACCTTGAGCATCCATCCCCCTACCACACTTGCATGTGTGTGGGTGACAAACTGACGCACCCACTCTGAGCGCGATGGCAACCCGGAGCGCTTCAGCATCCAAGTGAGTTCCAAGAGGTGGGATGGGGATGGCGTGTAACCACAAGCCACTCTCCGAACGGGCGGCTGCCTGGAGGCGTGCTTTTGCAACCTGGTCTGCATTGGTTAGGAGATTTTCTTGAGTTTTCTTCGCCGAGATGGTATCCCACACTTTCTGCTTGCTCCTGGAGGTACCCTGAGGCTCCTCCTCTACTCCTGTACTTTCCTTCCAGGTGTTAATCGCTGCTGTTACGTCCCAATTAAGTGTCATTCCGGGTTGAGAAGAAAGGATGGACACTACAAGGTCGTTGGTCGCGATGAGGGAAGAGATAAAGGCTGGGGAGGCAATATTCGAGGCTCTCCGTATGCCCAAGCCCCCGAGGCGGACAGGAAGGGTGGCTTGTGTCCAGGTCCGTTCTTTAAATTCCACGTTGGTGATGCTGGTCACTGCTTCTCGGATTATGCTGTCTAATTCTTGGAGGCCACCATTGTTCGTGTAAGTCATCGATGTGCGCAGGAGGTATTGGAGTTTTGGGATGGAGAAACAGTTCTTGAGAAGGGCCAGAGCTGAGTGGGCATCGATGTGTATCAGGCGACTCACGAGACGTTGAAGCTCCTCCTTTTTAACTTGAAGTGCTGGTGGGATTGCTGCCAGAGTTAGTGGGGAACCTAATAGGGTTTGCTGGTGCTCCTGAAGGATCTTTACATCTGGCAATATGCCTCGAAACAGGGCCTGAGTCTCTTCTCCTTGTTCACGTGTGTGGTTGAGGAGGACAAGTTCACATTTGGTGTCATTTATCACTAGCCCAGCCTGGCCGAGGTCAGTTACGATGTTATTTAGGTCGGTTAGAACGTTCTCTACTGACCCCCCCAAGGTTGCATCGTCCAGGTACCATACATTCAGTTCTGACCTTACTTTGTTAGCTGCTGCATCCACCCCTATTGAGAAAAGAGCAGGACCACCTGGATCTCCCTGCTGTAACCCGGTCGTTGATGGGATTACCGTCTCGCCAAAAATCAGGATTGAAGGTTTGGAATAAGCCTGCCAAAGTAGGGGGTACAGAGTGGGGATGTGTTCTTGAGCTGCACGGAGGAAGACATCCCTGCGAATGCTGTTGAATGCGTTCCGCATGTCAATCTTTAGAAGCACTCGTTTTTCTTGGGCTTGGCTGAGGTAGGTGCGGGTTGCATGTACAGCAGCTTCACACACCCCTGGAGTTCCGAAACCTAGTTGAACTGGTCTTAAGTGTTGACCTAGGCCATTCGAGAGTGGTTTCAAACCCACCTTTGTGGCAAGGCGGCGGAAGGTGTTCCCTACTGCTATTGGGTGCACACCGCCATCTTTTTTTGCCAGTGCACAGAGTGATGCCCCAAAAAATAGGGGTGTGGCACAGTCAGGTACTTCCCCTCTTAAAACCATGTTGATGAATTTGGTGAGGGTTTCCAAGAGTGCCTCCCCAGCAGCTCCTGATCCCTGACCCAAGAGGCCTTTGAGAGCGCGGCTGAGCCTGCTGTGAATGAAGTCACTGCGGCAACCACCTGCTCCTTCGTGACAACTAAAGGTTGGCGCATCTGGTCATTTGGGGCAGGGGGGAGGTTTAGGTCCCTAGGTGTAGGTGGGTGCTTTTCTTGTAGGGCTTCAACAACTTCGGTGCCTTGACCAGCAAAACCTTTTGAAGAGGACCACAGTCTGACGGCCCCTTTGATGTCACTATCCGCCAGCTTCGCCGTGACCCTCTTACGTAGCTGTTCAGCCTCTTCCTCTTCCTTGTCCTGTTGCTTCTGGGCCCTGTTTGGTTGCTGTTCGGGGGGTTCCACCAGTTTGTTTCCATCCATATACTGTGATACTTGACGTTTCACTCTGGTGGCTAGTGAAACCTGAAGATGGTCTTGTATGTTGGTTCTGGGTGGTTTTCGGAGGGCCCCATAGGAGAAACCCAGGAGCCGTGCCCATGCGAGGGGTGTCTTGAGCTGTAGGGCCTGCTTTATGATGGTTGTAAGGGCCTCCGCCACTTAGATTCTGGCTCCTTTAGGTACCCGGGCAAGGACCTGGATCCGCGCTTTCCATTTGGTCACAAGTTGGGTCAAGTCGGCGACCGGTGTTGCCGGTGTTGCTCCGGTTGGCTCTGCAGTGGGCCCTGGGCATGTGAAGAAGGGTGCTTGGAATTTCCTGGAATAATTGTAGCAGAATATGGGTTAGGGGAATGGGCATTATACAAATATGTGGGTTTATCCATCGATGTTGGGAGGGGGATAGGGACTGAGTGAATAGGGTTCGTGGAGGTCTTATGGGCAGGATTTTTGGGGGTGGCACCATTTCGTTTTCGTCTTTTGTTCTTAGGGGGTATTTGGCGAATGTTATGTGGAGGGTTTTCTTTATTCTCAGACGAGGTTTGAGAAGGCTGAGGTTTTGTGGAGGTTACTTTGTTTTGGCTCTGGGGGTTCGAGGCTGATTCACAGTCTTGTGATTCAGGGTGCAACAGGACTCTCGAGTGGACTCGGGGGGGGGGGGGGGGCTTTGTTTTTTATTTGAAGTTTTGTTTCTTGAACGAGATGAGTCGTTGGCCGCAATCCACTTGGGCCTGGAGCTTGTGGAGGAGGTCAAGTCCTAAATATCCGTCGTAATGTTGACAATCGGATGGAAAGACTGTGAATGAATGGTAGCAATTGGCATGGGGAGCAGGGGTAGTCACGCTGAGAGGTTGTGTTTCGCCCCGGAGTTGCAAGGGAGTATCTCCGGCACTAATTAATTTGGATTTAGTGGGCAACAGTGCCCCAAACCTTCGGTGATGTTGGTCAAAAAAAGAATTGAACAGGCATGATCTAGCGGCGCCAGTGTCGATTAATAATCGGACAGGGATGTCCTTAATCCTGACGAGATGATAAACAGGGGCACTCCTGTCATTGAAGGCATCCCCCGCCAAGGCCATCGTGGGCGGGGGAGAATTTAAAAATCCTAGTGGTATATTTCTGACTCTTCCAGTATGTCGTCCGTAGCTGCAGGGATCATGAGGTGAACAACATCTTCCTGTTCAAACTTATCGACATCTTCTTCCTCAACAAACTCCTCCTCATTTACTGAAATGCGAGGTTGGTTTGGTCGGGATTTTGCGGAGTTTCGAATTTCATGCAGGGCACACCTTGTACTACACGCAGGGAAATCATAGGGGTTTATAATGACAAGAGTGGGGTTCTTACTTTGGCTGCCGCTGTAGGCCTTGTTCCGGTTATAAATCCGCCGTAAGGAGTTGGGCTGGAATCGTGGTCTGCTAGGTTGAGGTTTTCCGGAGTTATAGGTTGGCTTGGAGGTGGCGTTTTGCGGATGGCGATAGAGGCTGGTGTCTCTAGGGTTCGTAGCACTTTGTGGATGGGTGGTATACCTTTTTATGGTGGAAATTTTTTGCGTTTTTGTGGGTTGCACTGCAAGGATGCGTCGGATGGTGATTAGATCTTTTTGGAACCCGACGGGGTCGTGCACCGCGAAATACTCTTTAACTGCTGAGGGCAACACTGAGACTAAATTGACTAGGATTTGCTGATCCTGTTGAATTCTAGGTAGGGTTGGGAATGAAGATTTGATATGTTGTGAAATGGTGTTCAACGTTGCATCCAGATCACCTTCGTACTTTGTATCTTGAATACGGGTGTGGGCGACAAAGATGCCTAATGAGGGTTTAATGGCTTCAATTACTATGGGCCTGAATTTGTCCCACGAGAGGTCAGGGGTTACCTGTGATGCGACTAGGGAAACGGCTTTTCCCAAGTGCGTAAGTAATACGGCAATCTTTTCTCGATCCGTAGCAAATGCCAAATCTAGCACTGGTTTCACAATGTCCATGTATGTTTCTATTTCGTAGGTCTCCCCATCGTATTTCAGAATGGGAATGTGAGAATGGGCTGCCATTTTTCTATGTTATTATGCTTCTATTGTTTCAAAAAAGAACTGCAATGAAATATTTTAGCCGAATCGAGAACCACCGCTAGCCGCCAATGTTATGCCCTGATTTTATACAGGTTTAACTTGGTATATGTGGGTACTGCAGGACTGGGCTATGGGACTTCATGCACAGGACACAAAAGGAAGCAATAGAGGGCATAAATAATATCAGAGATAATGGTTTATAATGCAGCTTTATTCTCCGAAAAACACTGGTAGAATATTGGTTATATGTGCATTCAAAACAATGGCAAATTGGATAAGTCAGAGGCGTAATTTTAGACTTTTATAATCTCTTAGCACTGCTCGCGGATTTGGATAGGTTTCTCGCTTCCCACTTCCAACGTTCAGGAATTATTCTTCTGATCACATTACTTCAACGATTCGTAGGTTACACAAATCACAAGGGCTAGGTATCTCGTTAATTAACTCTTTGGTAATCTGATTCGAAATTAAAGATGCAATGTTAAGCAATATGGTTATCTCCCAAGAATTCACGTAAAGGGGATAACTGTAGCTAGGTTCATTTGGTGGAGTAACTTAGGATAGAATTATCAGTGGGGCGACTCAAATTTTGTGGTAATTAATCACTTTGGTGGAATTGCTTTCATATCTCGCCTGGTTTACTTTCCTGATATATTTTCTTTCCCCTAGCTTAGTAATCACTTTCTATTAGCACCGAATGACTTCGAGACACCATTGAACACCTAGTTGAGTTATTTGTGCCGTACACTAGTACTTCGAGAGTTAGCCTATGAGTAGTTTCCTCGTTTTCTTGAGCTGGTGTGTTGGGGGCTAACAGCGGATCCTGGGGCCGTCCAAATTGTCCGGGAGTGTAGAGAAGGGTTACAGATGGGCTGCTTGGGGGCCGTTGTTGACACACCGATATGTTACTCCTACTTAAGACCTTAAATGACTCTGTCCCCGGCATGGCCGGTGAAACAATGTATCGAATTAACGTAAGACAGTCGGGAAAAGCGACTTTGCTTATCTATTCTGGTCTTATGGGAGGTTCAAGGTATGCGGGCGGCTTCTCGCCTTTCGGTCAAACACACAATTGTTGCCCAGGAATTACTCTTGCTAAGCCTCCGATTAAGAGGTTCTCGCGTAATCCCTTCTAACATAACAAGATCTTTCTACCCTAGACCGGTTATGAGTTATGATTGCTCGTAAACCAAAGGTAGTGGCGAGGCCGGCTTGCAATGCGTTTATGAGACAATCAACAAATTTGTAAATCGCTTGTTCACAGGTATAATCTTGCCCTTGGGTTCCCAGTTGCAAGAAAATATTCGTGAAGGGTTGATTCACCTCCTCACAGATTAACTTGGATCGCGGGCACCGAATATCACTGTATCCTGAGGTTCGAGCAATTTGTAAACGTCCACGAGAGCGGCACTACCGATACGTGGGTTATCTACAATTCAAACTGGTGCGCTTTTGCGCGGGAAAAGTTTATATAGGGGGGGTCAGGGGGTATTTCGAATGTTCTAGATTTGGGATGTCGGAGGGAAAGACAAATTTATTTAATCCCTCGACTTAGGAGGGTAATGAAAAAAGGTCTAGTATAAAGTTAGTATGTAGGCCGCAATATGATTCGACATTTCTGACATCTTTTCTCTAAGACAAATTATTAAGAGGGGGTAGAGGGGAGGATTTTGGGGAGGGGAATTCTAGTTTGCTTGGCGCCTTCCGGCTTAGGCGGTAAGGCAGTATACATTAATATATGACTCAAGTATCACTCTCTGATCTAGCTGAAATGCTATTTAAGAATCTAAAACGGGTTAAGGGGAATTTTGGGGGTTAGTTAGGAGTGGGATAGGATAGGAGTTCTGAGGCTGGAATTAGAACTTGGAGTTGGGTATAGGTTAGAGGTGCCCGGAATTTCTAGCAAGGATTTGGTGGGCATCAGGATGCCTGTAGACCTCCGGGAGGGGGGAGACAGACGCGCGGCCGGGGGCTGGGGTGTCCTCTTGGGTTGGGTGCCAGCTAGGCCCTGACTATTGGGAAATGGCGTTTTTTACGTTAATGGGGTTAGTATGTGAGTTGAGGATGTTGGGGGTTATATATTTTGTTATGATTTATCATTGAATCTAGCTTTTGCTCACGAGACTCACTCGTGGGGGTTATGAACAGTGAGTTTGTAAAAATTTGCAAGTCAGAGGGGTTACTTACCCTCTTCAAGGGGAGTGAGGGGGGGTACTAGCCTCGCGCGCTTGACTTTACTGGCCCAGTTGTGAATGTTGGTTAGTTAAGTTAGAGGATAGCTAAAAGAGGTACAAGAATAGGTTTGTACTCTCTGTGTACTGGAGCTTGAGAAATGACTTACTCGGCACGGAATAAAACATCCTGATGGGCGTCATGCGAGGGGAGGTTTGTGAATTTGGGTTGGTACGGGGAGAGGAAATGATAGGGTGGCTCAAAAGACTACAACTGGGCATGCTGTTGCTACGCAAAGTATTTGTGGATAAAAAGAGAGTTAACTTAGGAAATGTTTACAAGCACGAATGACGGTATCTCAGCCGGCGTTAAAATAAAATATGGAACCTATGTTGAATAACTCAAGTTCAATTATATAGCTACTTAGTTACTAGAAACGAACCCCTGAGCATGCATGGGGCTACATACGTTTTATCTTCGTAAAATGGAGAGAGAAAACTAGGTCGCTTCCCTGGATCTCTCTGGAGAGGATCGTATGCAGATTTGTCATAATTAATTTATATAAATCAACAGAGATACGAAAACAGAGCAGTGTGAACTGTGGACTAGAAGGGGTGATTGATTAGACGTATAACAGCTGTGGGAAAGAATGGAAGAGGAATAATCTCGTGGATAAAAGATAGTTAACCTAGGAATGAATGCATGCATGAATGACGGTATTTTTAGCCGTTGTCCTAAGGAATCCGATCTCGGTAGGTTGATTTGAGGTCGGATTATTCATAGGTAACATTTTCAAGCAGTTGTACCGAGTTTGAAAACGTAACCAAACTCACGCGAAATAAATACGATGATGTTGTCCGGCACGACCCTTACCTAAGCACAGGCCTGCATAATGAAATTGGGGATGGTCTGGGGCTTATCTAAGAAATGAATACCTGCATGGATGACGGTATCTTAGTATAGTTAGGTGTGTTGTGTGGGTGTCTTGGACGTTAAAAAGGTTGGGAATGTACCACTTGTGGTCGACGTGCCTTTGGGGCCTTTTGCTTTCCGGCCGTGTTGGGGTCGGTCCCTCGGTCCCGTCGTACGAACCTAGCATATTCGAAAGGTTGGGAGTATACCACTTTTGGTCAACGTGCCTTTGGGATCTCTTGCTTTCCGGCAGTGTCGGCTTCCTTTGATCTTTTGGGTTCGTCCCGCTCCCTCCGGCTGTTGGGTCCTTTCGCCCCGGCCGGCTTTCGTTCTGGTTCTTGCGGAATTGTTACTGGGTTGTTGGTCTTGGGTTGGTGGGGGGCATCCCTTTTGGGGGTATTTTACAGACTATCTCAATTAATCCCTTTGGCTACCATATTATATCCTTCGTAAGCTGCATAAAATCTTCTAAATGCAGCTGGAAAAAAATAAAGAAAGACGTCACCAGTACAGAAGGGCTTAATCATGTGCTAAAAGTAGCGCAAAAGATCGCGAAGTACACAGCATTATAATAATATACCCACACAAGTAAATCACCATCAATATACCCAATAATTTTATTTACCTTATTTTATACATACCCCTTCTTATACCCTTAACCCCTTGAGGATTATGACGCGTTTTGACAGTATATTCTGGCTATTATTAAACGATTTTATTTAGATTAGGAATGGCATATGTAAATCAGAGAGTTAATTGAGATAGTCTTTACCCTTTTAATCCCCACAGATCTTTCCTAAGCTGTATAAAATGTCTGATAATAACCCGAATAAACTGTCAAAACGCGTCATGATCCTCAAGGGGTTAATTGTTTAGATTTGTATTAAGTTTAAAAAGGACCTCAAACAATTAACAGGCTTCAAGCTATCTCACTTAACTCTATTTACTACCACAGATCCTTCTCAAACTGCACATCGTCTAAATATAGATAGAGTAAAACTAAAAAGACGTATCCCGTACAGATGGGGGTTAAGGGGAAGGGTTTATTTTTTGGTTGATATATTTATGTATATATTTATTAAAACAAAAATAGTTTCCTCCCTAGACCTCCATAAAGCTTAAAGAAACATTCCCGAGATCGCCTTTCTAGATAAATTGTTCCATTTTTAGGTAGACAAATGTTTCGGCCGAAGGCCGATTCCCCCTAAATTACAGGTTTGCTATCGCTCGCCAGGACAAAATCGACACCTATATAGTAAGAAAGGTCTTAATATTGTCAAAGAAATAGGGTGAAAGGTCTTAAAATAGCCAAACTAATGGGCCGAACGTTTTAAAATCTGAAAACTAATGGGGCTAAGCATGAGGGAGAAGGGGGACCAGAAAAACTACCCCCCCTCCCTTTACTATGCGGTGAGATAGTGTGGTAGTGTTCAGTGGCATATTAGTGAGTGGTGGGAGGGTGGTCGGGGGCCGGGGGAGTGCTGGAGCGACCTTGGTGACCCTGGTCTCTGGGTATTCTCCTGGGTGACCTAGATGTGTGTGAATTTTGTGTTTTGTCTGTGTTTGTTCGCTGTTTTGTCTGTGTTTTGTGTTTTTCTGTTCTTGCTCTGTCTTGAGTCGGCCACCTCCAAGAAAATTAAAAAAAAAAAAAAATAGAGGAAAAAAAAGGAAAAGTGGGGATTGGGCCTGAGCATATAGATAGATAGATAAGGAGGGTGGTGGAGGGAGGTATAAGAGACAGTAGACTCCCTTCAGCCACTTGGTTGAGACCGAGAACTTTCAGTGTTCTACTGTACTTCTCACTTCTCAGCTTGTTCTTGCTCTGTCCAATTACTCTTCTTTCCTATTTTACTCCAGCCATCTGGTCTGGTCTGGTCTGGTCTAGTCCTCAGTTTATCATCAACCATAGTGCCGTCAACACCTCTACGCGTCGCGTCCATTACACAGTGCCAAACCCAACCTTTTACCACGCTCCCTACCACGACTCTTACCACACAACCGGTATTTATAATAATCAACTTTAAATGTTGTTTCTGTTCGGGCTCTGTCTCGAGTCGGTTACATCCAGCCTGAGTATATACATACTGTACATACATACATACATACATTTCAGGGAGAACGAAGCGGTGGTTGGAGAATAGCAAAATACCAAAAACAGTGACTTCAAGTATAAAAAGTGTCAAATGTCGTCAATACAGTATATACATAGTAGCAAGTGATACATTTCCATAAACAAATATCAACATATTTAAGGGGCTATAGTGGTTGTAACTTGTCCTATATACCAGCAATTATCTTCAACCCTCTCAACGTAAAGTGCTCGTCATAAATAGTGATATTCTGTACCTTAATCCCTTATGTGCCGACGACGTCTTTTTAACTGTATTCTAACCATATTTAGATGATTTTATTGCAGTTTTAGAAATATCTGTGGTAGTAAAAAGGGTTAACTAAGACAGTTCGAAGCCTGTTAATTGCTGGAGGCCCTTATTAATCTGAAAAATAAAATAGTAGCAAGAATAAAGCTAAAATGGCGTGCTCGGAACAGAAGGGGTTAAGCTAAAGTACGACTCTTGATGTGAATTAAAAATGCGTGTGAAAGCGAGTGTCTAACTTCAGGAGGCTCTAACTTCAGGAGGGTCTAACTTCAGGAGGCTCTAACTTCAGGAGGCTCTAACTTCAGGAGGCTTTAACTTCAGGAGGGTCTAACTTCAGGAGGCTTTAACTTCAGGAGGATCTAACTTCAGGAGGTTCTAACTTCAGGAGGATCAACTTCAGGAGGCTCTAACTTCAGGAGGTTCTAACTTCAGGAGGTTCTAACTTCAGGAGGTTCTAACTTCAGGAGGCTCTAACTTCAGGAGGCTTTAACTTCAGGAGGGTCTAACTTCAGAAGGATCTAACTTCAGGAGGCTCTAACTTCAGGTTCTAACTTCAGGAGGTTCTAACTTCAGGAGGTTATAACTTCAGGAGGCTCTAACTTCAGGAGGCTTTAACTTCAGGAGGGTCTAACTTCAGGAGGCTTTAACTTCAGGAGGATCTAACTTCAGGAGGTTATAACTTCAGGAGGCTCTAACTTCAGGAGGTTCTAACTTCAGGAGGTTCTAACTTCAGGAGGTTCTAACTTCAGGAAGCTCTAACTTCAGGAGGCTTTAACTTTAGGAGGTTTTAACTTCAGGAGGTTCTAACTTCAGGAGGTTCTAACTTCAGGAGGTTCTAGCTTCAAGAGGTTCTAACTTCAGGAGGCTCTAACTTCAGGAGGCTCTAACTTCAGGAGGCTCTAACTTCAGGAGGTTCTAACTTCAGGAGGCTTTAACTTTAGGAGGTTCTAACTTCAGGAGGCTTTAACTTTAGGAGGTTCTAACTTCAGGAGCCTCTAACTTCCAAATCATGGCAGAGATGGGGTCCCTTCTGCGTCTCCCGCGAGAGAACAACAAAATAAGGACCCCTCAGGAACACCCTCTCCTCATAGGCTCCGGAGGGTACGCTAGCTTCACACAAGGTAAGATTGGTTAAGGGGGTAGTGCTTATTTTTTGGTCTACATATTTATTTATTCATTTATATAATTTCGTTTTCTTGCTAGACCTCCATCAAGCTTTACAAAAAAACACACAAAAACAAAAAATCAAGATAAATTTGTATATTTTTCGGTAACAAAATTCCAGCAGTTTCTCTTGTAAATTACAAGCTCGCTACCGCTCGCCAGGAAAAAGACGATACATAAATGGTAGGAAACGTCTTAAAGGTGAATTCCAGGGATGAAACCTATTCAAACTACAATGTCCATTGGGATCTGCTTGGTTTTAAGTACATGATACTGAAGAACTTTCATCAATTTGTTTTAACAACATAGTAATATAGCTTATCTAAGTAATTTTATGTGGCGCGAACTGGCGTGTTTACCATGACGTCATTTTGTGCAATGGCGGGAACTCTTGACATGGGAAATGGGTGAATCTGTGTGTTTTTTGTTATGTAAGAAACTCTAATAATTTATATGCATGTTTACAGCTCAACATTTGGCTTCACCACTGTCTGGTCAAGGGACCGCGATATATAAATTGAACAGAAAACGATATTATCATTACGAAATAGGCCTTAGAACCGACCTGCCTCAACTTTGGACCAGGCTAAAACACTCACAAACACTGGCTATATGTTTATTGTTGGCGATATGGGATTATTTCTTGATGTGTACCACATCTTCAGGACGTTGTTTGATCGTTTGCAGAGCTTGAGTATTGAATTGAAAGATATTAATTACGAAAAACAGACCTCACTGTTCAGGACCGCATATCTTGTTTACAAACGGTTTCTCTGCACAATGGAGTCACTCCAGCTGGCTGAAAATGCCAATTCGTCACCAACGACTATATATATTAGTATTTTGTTCTGGAGTTTAATGGAATTATATCGGTATTGCCCATATACATATTACAGTATATTCATGCCAAGTTATGACCCTGCATTAATCTTCGTTTTTTCGTTCATCCCTGTAGTTCACCTTTAAAATGTCAAAACTAATGAAGCTAAACATGAGGGAAAAGGGGATCCAGCCATCCAGAAAATAAACCTTAATTCAAAATATCCCCTCAACATCGACGATACAGAGGACAGTAATAAATAAAGCTAATACAATAATCCATAGATGAACCTTCAATACCTTCAATAACAGATGAAGGTAAGAAATAAAGCTAATACAATAATCCATAGCTGAACAGATGACGGTAATAAAGCTAATACAATAATCCATAGCTGAACAGAGAAAGGTAATAAATAAAGGTAATACAATAATACATAGCTGAACAGATGACGGTAATAAAGGTAATACAATAATACATAGCTGAACAGAGAAAGGTAATAAATAAAGGTAATACAATAATACATAGCTGAACAGAGAAAGGTAATAAATAAAGGTAATACAATAATACACAGCTGAACAGATGAGGTAATAAAGCTAATACAATAATACATAGCTGAACAGAGAAAGGTAATAAATAAAGGCAATACAATAATACATAGCTGAACAGAGAAAGGTAATAAATAAAGGTAATACAATAATACATAGCTGAACAGAGAAAGGTAATAATTAAAGGTAATACAATAATACATAGCTGAACAGAGAAAGATAATAAATAAAGGTAATACAATAATACATAGATGAACAGAGAAAGGTAATAAATAAAGGTAATACAATAATACATAGCTGAACAGATGACGGTAATAAAGCTAATACAATAATACATAGCTGAACAGAGAAAGGTAATAATTAAAGGTAATACAATAATACATAGCTGAAGAGAGAAAGATAATAAATAAAGGTAATACAATAATACATAGATGAACAGAGAAAGGTAATAATTAAAGGTAATACGATAATCCATAGATGAACAGATGAAGGTAATAAATAAAGCTAATACAATAATCGATAGATGAACAGAGGAAGGTAACAAATAAAGAATAATCCATACAGCTAATGACGTCATCTATCATTTCGGTCAAATCACCCCAAGTTTGTTAATAATCTAGCTACCTCCAGACGACGTTTTTCAACTTAGGAAATACCTGTTATCCTGTGATGGTTACAGGATTTAACGAGATTGTATCTTTAACCCAGGGATTCCTTAATTTAACCCCTTTTGTACCGGTGACGTCTACTTTTTTATTCTTGCTATATTTAGACGATTGTGTGCAGTTAAAAAATGATCTGAGTCAGTATAAACGGCTAAGTAAGGTAGTTCAAAGCCTGTTAATTGTTGGAGGCCCTTTTTAAACTGCATACAATCGTCTAATACTAGCCATAATTAAGTTCAAAGGACGGCACCGGTATTGATTGGGTTAAGGTGGTCTGTGTCATCTATCCATCTATCTATCTATTTATTGCCGGATGCCTTAATCCCCTTTATGAGGGTGTCCATACATAAAACGCCCCCAAACGGACCTGTCCCCCGTGAGAAGAACAACCCGTGCCAGTTTATTCAAAGACGTACAGGATTGACCCATCAGCTTAGAATCCGTCCGGCTCAGAGGCCAGCTATGTATCTTTTTGACATTCTTCTTCAACAGTGGTGGTTGGTGGGTGGCTATAGGTCATCCACCAACCTGCTTCACCCGTAGGTGAGCAATAAGAATTTGTATATGGTGTTACGACTGAGGTTTAAATATATCAGGGCTCTAATTCATTGGACTAGTAATGGCATAAATGCTACAACGGAAAGCGCTAGATCCAACCTCTGATGTATATTCCCAGTGAACAAAGAACACAAATACTCTCCGAGTTCTATATGCAATAATAGGCTATCAAACTCTCAATAAATGTGCGTCTACTCTAGGCTTAATGTTATGTGAAAACAGCCTATTACTACCTATAACCGAAGGTGCTTGGTTATGGTATGCAAATTAAGGTGGTAAGAGAAGTTACAGCTTACGTTACTTTAATCAATAAATGTCAGGCACTCCTGCATGAAAAAAAGTGCACTAAAGTCCTTCAACACCAACAAGGAATCTTCTTTAAATGTTAGATGCTATAAAGATGCTCGTATCGGAAATGGAACCCAAAAAGGCAGGCAGCGGAACAATGCTCGTGCAGGCTATGCACACAAAAAGGCAGAATATAATGCCGTCGGAGCCAAGAATATCCTAAACACTACAACAATAATAATGATCGCCACAACAATGCAGTATTCCTCTCAACAAAAAGAGCCTAAGTCGTTTGTGTCTCAATACATCAAACTAGGCTGCGAAATGCTTGTGTAATCATAAATGGGTATGCAAAAAAAAGAGTACTTGGTTTAATATACTTAATGTCTACTATGATTGATAAAGTCTAGCTAGAGTCAATGATACGAGATACTGGTGTGCAATGGCATGCCGCATAGCCTAGTGTAAATCTCAAGTCTGTGCGTCAAGTATTACGTTATAATGAAGGGTAGCTCTCTTGAGAAACCTTAATACCGAAGTATTAAGCGTTCTCCTGGCGTACCTCAAAGACAAACAACGAGCTTAGAACAGTGCAGAATGGTATAGGCAAAAAGCCCTCATTCGTGCATGCTCTATTCTCAATGGCACACAGACTAGAATTTACCCAATCAACTCCAGTTCTCAGGTATGTCGTGCAGCTTTTAACTAAAGCCAACACCCATCGGAAACAATACCTTATAGTATCAGACTCCTAGTCTAGCATTATCTAATCCAGCAGAACACTAATAATTACAGGAAGCAGTACTGAACAATATGAATGCCAACCAATGCTTCGTGATCAACTTATATTAACAACTAACATACATGGGTTTATATCAGACCTTAACACATAATACAACTGGCCAGCATTAAACTGATTTTGCAGAGTTAACCAGAGGGGGTATAATATTAATAAAAGGTAGTGAAAGATATGGAAAAAGAGAGAGGTAGGCAGAGGAAAAGATTCTCAGGTGCAGAGCGGGCGACAGGTGTCAAGGGATAAGAGAGATGCGTTCTAGAAACCAGATCCGAGGGAGAGAATGGCGAGGGAACTGTATATATACCAGCACTAGCTCGAGCCGCGTGGGGAAAAAGCGGTAACAAGTCCTCTAACCACTACCAAAGTAGCTAGCAAAACATTACGTCACCAAGCATGGTAAAGAACTCCCTCAACCAATCCCCGCGAGGCAGCCAGCCGTGACGTCATCGAGCGGGGCAAAAACACTACGCGCCCCCTCTCACTCTGTTCTACTCTCTCTCTCTCTCTGATCTTATCATTACTAGTTAAGGAGAAAACATATACTTTACAATTACATATATAAAGCCTTGACATGGGTGAAAACAAAGAGCCTTTCTGGACTGCCCATGACACGAGCTTTCATATGAAATAAATCACACAACAATACACAAACTGTAGCCACATCCACTGTCCTGGCAATCCTAGCGAGTCACTGTAGGACAAGCCATGCGGTTCTAACGGAGTGGTTAACGTCACAATGGTTTACTCCCCTAGACAGGTTGCCGACTAAGGCTGACGAGTCCCATCCACCAATCCCATCTTTATTATGCTGAGTAATATCATATGGCCAAATATCAAGAGGTACTTCGTAGGCCAAGTATATTTATCTAACGTTAGCCTAAATAATAGTATATTTGCGACATCGTACTGAAGGGGTTAAGAGAGCAGTCAATCATTCAGTCCCCTGGCAACACAACTCCTTGACATATTTAATCCATTCCGTACCGGTGCCGTTCTTTTAACTTTATTCTGGCTACTATTAGACGATTGTATTCAGTTTCAAAAGTGCATTCAGCAAAAAACAGGCTTCGAACTATTTCACTAAACCCTCTTTGCTACCACAGACTGGTAGTAGACAAAGTTCTCTCTATATAGCAAGACTAGAATACAGAAGACGTCACTGAGATTGAAGTGGTTTAGTTAGGCCCATTTATTTTTCATTATTAACCCGGGAACTGCCGGGAGACTCTTAAGAGTTCCCCCGGCGGACTGCGGGGAGACTCTTAAGAGTCAGAGAAAAAAATAATCAACTTTTGACATCGAAAAAAAAAAAAAAAAAAAAAAAAAAAAAAAAAAATTGGCCCCTGGGCCATGCAAAATCTCAGTCCTCTACCTCCCCTCCTTCCCCACTTTCCTCCTCTCCTTCAGTTATCACCTATTTTCCCTGTTATTCCCTTATTCTGAGGTATATTTTCGTGCTAACATTAGAAATCCGGTTGCAGGGTGTGGTCATCACTGATAGCAAGCGAATGCAAGAGAGAGAGAGAGAGTATCGATCGACTGTGTCTCAGTGGCCTTGGGGGAAATTGGCGGGAAAGCAGCTTGCCTCACCCATACATTATACAACTCGCGGGCTATATCTCCGATTTTGACCATCCAAACGCTGTTTTCACTCGTTTTATTGTTGTTTCAGGTTAATAGCTTTATAATCAACCCATAATAGGCGCATATGGATAAGTATTAATGCTATTAATGGTACAATGAATATTTTAGTGACGGAAACACCTCAAATACATGCGCACAGGGAGAGGTGTCTAATTACCCCCATGCGCACTTCAGAGGTTAAGATCATTCATGTCATTTACGTTTCGATGCTTTGGAGGAACCGGCCTTTTATGCTAGGACATTTTTCTACCGAAACAACGTACACATTTTTCTCGAACGGGGGTGTTGGGGGTGTTTCTTGTTAAGCTTGATAGAGGTCTAGGGAGGAAACTAAAATATATATATAATATATAATTTGACAACACCATTAATTAGTCATTATATTCACCAACTACATAAGAAAATACCCTTCTAATTCAATCATACTAATTTTCCTTCCCTACATAATATCGCAGGGTGTCTAAATATTAACCCCTTCCGTACCGGCGACGTCTTTGTAGTTTTATTCTAGCTATATTTAGGCGATTTTGTGCATTTTAAGAAGGATCTGTGGTGGTAAAAAGAGTTAAGTGAGATAGTTCGAAGCCTGTTTGCTGGAGTCTCTTTTTAAACTGAATAAAATCGTCTAATAGTAACCAGAGTAAAGGTAAAAAGACGTCACCGGTAAAGAAGGGATTAATGTGGGCAACTGTACGATTAGCTAAACAGGTCAGTATATAACACAAATGCAATACCTTTCTCATAATTTAATCATCTTAGGAGCTGTACCTCTAGGAATGAAAGGGTTCACAACATTTAACTCACTGACCTTCAGATTACATGATAACAAATAGATAGTAACACAAATAATAATCTACTTGAAGGTGTTACATACTCGAGTTGATATCTGGTGTGCTTCGTTTACATATACTGTATAGCTTCCACCTTTTGGTTAAGTACACCTCTGTCAACGAAATTGGAAGGAGGTTATGCTTTTGCCTAAGTGTGTTTGTTTGTTTGTCGGTAAACAAGATATCTCAAAAAGTTATGAACCGATGTTCACGAAATTTGGTGGGCAGATAGGATATGCGTCAAGAAAAATATATTAAATGCAGACACTTTACCAAATAATGTATTCTTTGTATGTATTTTGTCAAATATTGTTATGTTCGCCAGCGAATTTGGAGATTATGTTTTTCCCTCTGTTTGTTTGTCTGTTTGTCTGTCTGTCTGCAGACAAGATAATCTCAAAAGGTTTTGAACCGATTTTCATGAAAGTTGTTGGGCATAATATATATGATATGTAATTGATGCACCAAGGAAGAAGTTATTCAATTAGTAGGCGATCGGTAGAGCGAATACCTCCACCAGCGTTAACGGCATTGTAAGTAACCAGATTGTCTCTGCCCCAATCAGAACTAACTAACTAACTAAACATGAGGGAGTAGGGGGTCCAGAAAAAAACAAATACCTCCCCTCAAGATTATTATATTCAATATAAGTGAATTGAGTGTGTTGAGTGACTAAGCAATGTATAGTCAGTGAAGTGTGATGATATGTTGGGGTGATAACTGATAGAAATTTAGATAAACAGTCTCTCTCTCTCTCTCTCTCTCTCTCTCTCTCTCTCTCTCTATATATATATATATATATATATATATATATATATATATATATATATAACCTATATATAATACTTTATACTTCACTATTTTCGATGTGTCATGCTCACTCGACTTGTTGACAATATAATGTTATAGTTGTGTCTCATGTTATAGTTGTGCCTCATGTTATAGTTGTGCCTCATGTTATAGTTGTGTCTCATGTTATAGTTGTGTCTCATGTTATAGTTGTGCCTCATGTTATAGTTGTGTCTCATGTTATAGTTGTGCATGTTATAGTTGTGTCTCATGTTATAGTTGTGCCTCATGTTATAGTTGTGTCTCATGTTATAGTTGTGTCTCATGTTATAGTTGTGTCTCATGTTATAGTTGTGCCTCATGTTATAGTTGTGTCTCATGTTATAGTTGTGCCTCATGTTATAGTTGTGCCTCATGTTATAGTTGTGTCTCATGTTATAGTTGTCTCATGTTATAGTTGTGTCTCATGTTATAGTTGTGCCTCATGTTATAGTTGTGCCTCATGTTATAGTTGTGCCTCATGTTATAGTTGTGCCTCATGTTATAGTTGTGTCTCATGTTATAGTTGTGTCTCATGTTATAGTTGTGCCTCATGTTATAGTTGTGTCTCATGTTATAGTTGTGCCTCATGTTATAGTTGTGTCTCATGTTATAGTTGTGCCTCATGTTATAGTTGTGCCTCATGTTATAGTTGTGCCTCATGTTATAGTTGTGTCTCATGTTATAGTTGTGCCTCATGTTATAGTTGTGCCTCATGTTATAGTTGTGTCTCATGTTATAGTTGTGCCTCATGTTATAGTTGTGTCTCATGTTATAGTTGTGCCTCATGTTATAGTTGTGCCTCATGTTATAGTTGTGTCTCATGTTATAGTTGTGCCTCATGTTATAGTTGTGCCTCATGTTATAGTTGTGTCTCATGTTATAGTTGTGTCTCATGTTATAGTTGTGCCTCATGTTATAGTTGTGTCTCATGTTATAGTTGTGTCTCATGTTATAGTTGTGTCTCATGTTATAGTTGTGCCTCATGTTATAGTTGTGTCTCATGTTATAGTTGTGTCTCATGTTATAGTTGTGTCTCATGTTATAGTTGTGCCTCATGTTATAGTTGTGTGTCATGTTATAGTTGTGCCTCATGTTATAGTTGTGCCTCATGTTATAGTTGTGTCTCATGTTATAGTTGTCTCATGTTATAGTTGTGTCTCATGTTATAGTTGTGCCTCATGTTATAGTTGTGCCTCATGTTATAGTTGTGCCTCATGTTATAGTTGTGTCTCATGTTATAGTTGTGTCTCATGTTATAGTTGTGCCTCATGTTATAGTTGTGTCTCATGTTATAGTTGTGCCTCATGTTATAGTTGTGTCTCATGTTATAGTTGTGCCTCATGTTATAGTTGTGCCTCATGTTATAGTTGTGTCTCATGTTATAGTTGTGCCTCAGTTATAGTTGTGCCTCATGTTATAGTTGTGCCTCATGTTATAGTTGTGCCTCATGTTATAGTGTGCTCATGTGTTGTGTCTCATGTTATAGTTGTCTCATGTTATAGTTGTGCCTCATGTTATAGTTGTGCCTCATGTTATAGTTGTGCCTCATGTTATAGTTGTGCCTCATGTTATAGTTGTGTCTCATGTTATAGTTGTGCCTCATGTTATAGTTGTGCCTCATGTTATAGTTGTGTCTCATGTTATAGTTGTGTCTCATGTTATAGTTGTGCCTCATGTTATAGTTGTGTCTCATGTTATAGTTGTGTCTCATGTTATAGTTGTGTCTCATGTTATAGTTGTGCCTCATGTTATAGTTGTGTCTCATGTTATAGTTGTGCCTCATGTTATAGTTGTGTCTCATGTTATAGTTGTGCCTCATGTTATAGTTGTGTCTCATGTTATAGTTGTGCCTCATGTTATAGTTGTGCCTCATGTTATAGTTGTGTCTCATGTTATAGTTGTGTCTCATGTTATAGTTGTGTCTCATGTTATAGTTGTGCCTCATGTTATAGTTGTGCCTCATGTTATAGTTGTGCCTCATGTTATAGTGTGTCTCATGTTATAGTTGTGTCTCATGTTATAGTTGTGCCTCATGTTATAGTTGTGTCTCATGTTATAGTTGTGCCTCATGTTATAGTTGTGTCTCATGTTATAGTTGTGTCTCATGTTATAGTTGTGCCTCATGTTATAGTTGTGTCTCATGTTATAGTTGTGTCTCATGTTATAGTTGTGCCTCATGTTATAGTTGTGCCTCATGTTATAGTTGTGTCTCATGTTATAGTTGTGCCTCATGTTATAGTTGTGTCTCATGTTATAGTTGTGCCTCATGTTATAGTTGTGCCTCATGTTATAGTTGTGTCTCATGTTATAGTTGTGCCTCATGTTATAGTTGTGCCTCATGTTATAGTTGTGTCTCATGTTATAGTTGTGCCTCATGTTATAGTTGTGTCTCATGTTATAGTTGTGTCTCATGTTATAGTTGTGCCTCATGTTATAGTTGTGCCTCATGTTATAGTTGTGCCTCATGTTATAGTTGTGCCTCATGTTATAGTTGTGTCTCATGTTATAGTTGTGCCTCATGTTATAGTTGTGTCTCATGTTATAGTTGTGTCTCATGTTATAGTTGTGCCTCATGTTATAGTTGTGTCTCATGTATAGTTGTGCCTCATGTTATAGTTGTGTCTCATGTTATAGTTGTGTCTCATGTTATAGTTGTGTCTCATGTTATAGTTGTGTCTCATGTTATAGTTGTGTCTCATGTTATAGTTGTGCCTCATGTTATAGTTGTGTCTCATGTTATAGTTGTGTCTCATGTTATAGTTGTGTCTCATGTTATAGTTGTGTCTCATGTTATAGTTGTGCCTCATGTTATAGTTGTGTCTCATGTTATAGTTGTGTCTCATGTTATAGTTGTGCCTCATGTTATAGTTGTGTCTCATGTTATAGTTGTGTCTCATGTTATAGTTGTGCCTCATGTTATAGTTGTGCCTCATGTTATAGTTGTCTCATGTTATAGTTGTGCCTCATGTTATAGTTGTGCCTCATGTTATAGTTGTGCCTCATGTTATAGTTGTGCCTCATGTTATAGTTGTGTCTCATGTTATAGTTGTGCCTCATGTTATAGTTGTGTCTCATGTTATAGTTGTGCCTCATGTTATAGTTGTGCCTCATGTTATAGTTGTGTCTCATGTTATAGTTGTGCCTCATGTTATAGTTGTGTCTCATGTTATAGTTGTGCCTCATGTTATAGTTGTGTCTCATGTTATAGTTGTGCCTCATGTTATAGTTGTGTCTCATGTTATAGTTGTGTCTCATGTTATAGTTGTGTCTCATGTTATAGTTGTGTCTCATGTTATAGTTGTGTCTCATGTTATAGTTGTGTCTCATGTTATAGTTGTGCCTCATGTTATAGTTGTGTCTCATGTTATAGTTGTGTCTCATGTTATAGTTGTGTCTCATGTTATAGTTGTGCCTCATGTTATAGTTGTGTCTCATGTTATAGTTGTGTCTCATGTTATAGTTGTGTCTCATGTTATAGTTGTGCCTCATGTTATAGTTGTGCCTCATGTTATAGTTGTGTCTCATGTTATAGTTGTGTCTCATGTTATAGTTGTGCCTCATGTTATAGTTGTGCCTCATGTTATAGTTGTGTCTCATGTTATAGTTGTGCCTCATGTTATAGTTGTGTCTCATGTTATAGTTGTGCCTCATGTTATAGTTGTGCCTCATGTTATAGTTGTGTCTCATGTTATAGTTGTGCCTCATGTTATAGTTGTGCCTCATGTTATAGTTGTGTCTCATGTTATAGTTGTGCCTCATGTTATAGTTGTGTCTCATGTTATAGTTGTGTCTCATGTTATAGTTGTGCCTCATGTTATAGTTGTGCCTCATGTTATAGTTGTGCCTCATGTTATAGTTGTGCCTCATGTTATAGTTGTGTCTCATGTTATAGTTGTGCCTCATGTTATAGTTGTGTCTCATGTTATAGTTGTGTCTCATGTTATAGTTGTGCCTCATGTTATAGTTGTGTCTCATGTTATAGTTGTGCCTCATGTTATAGTTGTGTCTCATGTTATAGTTGTGTCTCATGTTATAGTTGTGTCTCATGTTATAGTTGTGTCTCATGTTATAGTTGTGCCTCATGTTATAGTTGTGCCTCATGTTATAGTTGTGTCTCATGTTATAGTTGTGCCTCATGTTATAGTTGTGTCTCATGTTATAGTTGTGCCTCATGTTATAGTTGTGTCTCATGTTATAGTTGTGCCTCATGTTATAGTTGTGTCTCATGTTATAGTTGTGTCATGTTATAGTTGTGTCTCATGTTATAGTTGTGTCTCATGTTATAGTTGTGTCTCATGTTATAGTTGTGTCTCATGTTATAGTTGTGCCTCATGTTATAGTTTCTCATGTTATAGTTGTGTCTCATGTTATAGTTGTGCCTCATGTTATAGTTGTGTCTCATGTTATAGTTGTGTCTCATGTTATAGTTGTGCCTCATGTTATAGTTGTGCCTCATGTTATAGTTGTGTCTCATGTTATAGTTGTGCCTCATGTTATAGTTGTGCCTCATGTTATAGTTGTGCCTCATGTTATAGTTGTGTCTCATGTTATAGTTGTGTCTCATGTTATAGTTGTGTCTCATGTTATAGTTGTGCCTCATGTTATAGTTGTGCCTCATGTTATAGTTGTGTCTCATGTTATAGTTGTGCCTCATGTTATAGTTGTGTCTCATGTTATAGTTGTGTCTCATGTTATAGTTGTGTCTCATGTTATAGTTGTGCCTCATGTTATAGTTGTGTCTCATGTTATAGTTGTGTCTCATGTTATAGTTGTGCCTCATGTTATAGTTGTGCCTCATGTTATAGTTGTGTCTCATGTTATAGTTGTGTCTCATGTTATAGTTGTGCCTCATGTTATAGTTGTGTCTCATGTTATAGTTGTGCCTCATGTTATAGTTGTGTCTCATGTTATAGTTGTGCCTCATGTTATAGTTGTGTCTCATGTTATAGTTGTGCCTCATGTTATAGTTGTGTCTCATGTTATAGTTGTGTCTCATGTTATAGTTGTGTCTCATGTTATAGTTGTGCCTCATGTTATAGTTGTGTCTCATGTTATAGTTGTGCCTCATGTTATAGTTGTGTCTCATGTTATAGTTGTGCCTCATGTTATAGTTGTGCCTCATGTTATAGTTGTGCCTCATGTTATAGTTGTGCCTCATGTTATAGTTGTGTCTCATGTTATAGTTGTGCCTCATGTTATAGTTGTGTCTCATGTTATAGTTGTGCCTCATGTTATAGTTGTGTCTCATGTTATAGTTGTGCCTCATGTTATAGTTGTGCCTCATGTTATAGTTGTGTCTCATGTTATAGTTGTGCCTCATGTTATAGTTGTGTCTCATGTTATAGTTGTGCCTCATGTTATAGTTGTGCCTCATGTTATAGTTGTGTCTCATGTTATAGTTGTGTCTCATGTTATAGTTGTGTCTCATGTTATAGTTGTGTCTCATGTTATAGTTGTGTCTCATGTTATAGTTGTGTCTCATGTTATAGTTGTGCCTCATGTTATAGTTGTGCCTCATGTTATAGTTGTGTCTCATGTTATAGTTGTGCCTCATGTTATAGTTGTGCCTCATGTTATAGTTGTGTCTCATGTTATAGTTGTGCCTCATGTTATAGTTGTGTCTCATGTTATAGTTGTGCCTCATGTTATAGTTGTGTCTCATGTTATAGTTGTGCCTCATGTTATAGTTGTGTCTCATGTTATAGTTGTGTCTCATGTTATAGTTGTGCCTCCTGTTATAGTTGTGTCTCATGTTATAGTTGTGTCTCATGTTATAGTTGTGCCTCATGTTATAGTTGTGCCTCATGTTATAGTTGTGTCTCATGTTATAGTTGTGTCTCATGTTATAGTTGTGCCTCATGTTATAGTTGTGCCTCATGTTATAGTTGTGCCTCATGTTATAGTTGTGTCTCATGTTATAGTTGTGCCTCATGTTATAGTTGTGTCTCATGTTATAGTTGTGCCTCATGTTATAGTTGTGCCTCATGTTATAGTTGTGCCTCATGTTATAGTTGTGCCTCATGTTATAGTTGTGCCTCATGTTATAGTTGTGCCTCATGTTATAGTTGTGCCTCATGTTATAGTTGTGTCTCATGTTATAGTTGTGCTTCATGTTCTTACTCAAACCGGAGCATTTTTGTTTGAAGACTTAATGAATATGAGAAGGAATACTCGAAAATTAACATGTGGTGCAATGCATAAGTGTGTTGATTTTCGGTGTGAGCATCCTAGGTTCGAATCCCCGGACTGCCACATGTGTTTGTTAATTTCATTAATCGAGTTTAGGAGTAAAGTTGGTTAGTGGAGAGAACATAATAATACCATTGTTTTCGCCATTTTATAATTTCCAAATATATACAGTAATTTGAACTACACTTAATTTATCTTAACATTACAATTGTAATGACTAAAAATAATGGACTCTGCTTTCGTTTGACACCCTATTTCTCAGCTACTACTACAATATTCCTGTGTAGCCTACCCTGTGGAAGTCATTGGGTATAAAGGCACTAACAGGATACACTTGGCAACTATCGCAGAAGGCGAGGCAGACACAGCAACAACACAGAGCTGATATTTTTTTTCTTTTTTTCTATAATTCCAACTACTCCCTCTCAGGCATAGGCTGAGAGCCTATACATTCCACCGCTCAACACGGTGAAGCCCGTGAGGTCTTGTTCCAGTCTGGGGAGTGAGACATGTGAAGCATCCATCATGGCTCGAAGCAGCTCCATCTCTGAAGCGGCCGGTTGCTTCGCTCAAGTGCTTCACCGTCTCATCCTCCAGACTCAGACCCTCACTCTCAGAACGCCACCTATTGAGCAGTGAACTCACTAGGCATTGTCCCCCTGTAACATATTTTGAATATGGGAATATTCATACAGTGTTATTTAATCAGGGAACAATGAGGGTATTTTTTTTGGCATTTCGGTGGGCTTTGTGGTAATGCACTGATACTAGCTAGGTACAGCACAAATTCAATCCCAATAATATCTTCCCATTGACATATCGGGATTTGAAGCCGGGTCCGTTGGATTACCAATCCAGTGGCATGACCACGAGTACGAGTCTTATAAGGTGGCAAACAAGGCATTAATAAAACATCAGTAAATAAACACACATACGAACACGCACAATCACACACACACACACACAGACACACACACCCACACAGACACACACACAGACACACACACCCACACAGACACACATTTTATTATGCACTGATCTTTAAGGTTTTGGATTAATCTTGTACTTGTAACAATATTCATAACCCCGAGTACAAGAGGTAGGACTAAATGTGCGCTAAGTTATTGTATTGACTTCAGGGGAGTGTGTGTGTTTGTTTTTTTTGTCTACCCCCTTCTCCCTCATGCTTAGCCCCATTAGATTAGATATATCAAGACGTTTGTCTCATTAGTTTGGCGATTTTATGACCTTTCGCCTCATTTATTTATCAATACTAAGACCTTTCGTCCCATTTAGGTCTCGATTTTGTCCTGGCGAACGAAAACGAGCCTGTAATTTAGGTGGAATCGGCCTTTGGCTGGCACATTTTTCTACCAAAAAATGCACAAACATTTCTCGAAGGGGGGTCTTGGGAGTATTTTTTAAGCTTAATGGGAGAAGGGGGGGGGGGGGGTCTAGGGAACAAACTAAAAACCTCCTCATATGTTAGATTAAGTAAGGTTAAGGGGAGGCAGACCGTTTGTTTGGTCTATTAATTCATTTATTCATATATTTTTTTAGTTTCCTCCCTAGACCTCCATCAAGCTTAGAAAAACACACCCTAGACCCCCCTTCAAGATAAATTTGTACATTTTTCGGTAGAAAAATATCCCGGCCGAAGGCCGATTCCTCTTAAAATTACAGGCTCGCTATCGCTCGCCAGAAAAAAATAGACACATAAATGGCACGAAAGGTCTTAAAATTGACAACGAAATGGAGCGAAAGGTGTACAATCGCCAAACTAATGGGCCGAACGTCTTATAATCTCAAATCGAGTGGGGCTAATCATTAGGGAGAAGGGGGTCCAGAAAAACGGTCTGCCTCCCCTTAAGTTATGAGACTGAGACCGTATTGATTGTAGCCGCTCTGACTTGAACCCACTATAGGACCTTCACCTTCTGTACCGGTGACAAGGCAACTACGATGCGATTGTATTCAGCTTGGGCAGGGTGTCTACCAATTAAAAGCCTACAAATTATCTCAAATAATCATCTGAACCGATTTTATTCAGCTTAGAAAGGACGTCTACCAATTAAAAGGCTACAGATTATCTCAATTAATCCTTTTTGCTACCATATATCCTTCCGAAGATTCATAAAATAGTCTAAATGTAGTTGAACAATCATTAATAAGACGGCACTGGTACTGGTACCCGTTCAGTAGCAGTTCCGTTCTTTTAACTTTATTCTGACAACTAGTAGACGATTTTATGCAGTTTCAAAAGAGCCTACACAAATCAACAGGCTTCGAACTATCTGATTTAGCCACAGATCCTTCTTAAACTTGCCAAAATCCTCTAAATATAGTTAGAATATATTTAGAAAGACGTCGCCGGTACGGTCGCGCTAATAAGTCATGTCTCAGCTGCCATTACGTTTGGCTTGCTCTTTACTGCATTAATGTCCGTCAGATGTTGAATAGGGTGGGTAAGTGTAGGAACATGTTTGTATATTTAACTCGATATGAAGAAATGAAGCTTAGATATTACTGATACCAATTATTGATCAAAACGTACTTGGTGCCGAGACATCACTTATTAGCGCGACTGTACAGAAGGGGTTAAGTAATTTAAGAACAAATAAATATGACAAGGGGTGACTCTAGTTTGTTTATTTTTCATCTGACGGTAAATTGTCATGTCTTTATTACTCAGGAATTACGAAGATTTTGAAGCGAAATGTGTTGTTACTTACGAAAACTTGGCATTAGGGGACAGTGGTTATTTTGTTTGGTCTATTTATTTATATATTAATATATTCTTTCGTTTCCTCGCTACACCTTCATCAAGCTTAAAAAAACACTCCCTAAACCCCCTTCAAGATAATTATGTACATTTTTCGATAGCAAAATGTCCGGAAACCGGCCGAAGGCCGGTTTCTCTTATAATTACAGGCTCGCTATCGCTCGCCAGGAAAAAATCGACACCTAAATGGCACGAAAGGTCTTGATAATGATATAGAAATGAGATGAAATATTTCAAAATCAACAAACTAATGGGGCGAGCGTCTTAAAATCTAAACATTAAAGGGGCTAAACATGAGGAGGCAGGGACATATAGTACCTTCATACTTTTCCATTAACCCTTTCAGTACCGGTGACGTACTTCTAACTTTATTCTGGCTAATATTAGACGATTATGTGTAGTTCAAAAAGGGCCTGCAGCAATTAACCCCTTCTGTACCGGCTACGTCTTCCTTATTTGATTTCAGCTACATTTAGACGATTTTATGAAGCTTAGGAAAGATATATGATCGCTAATAAGATTTATTGAGATAGTCTGCACTAAGAACCTCCCCTTAAGGGATTCAATTTACCGCCAGCTGAAATGAAACTTACTATGCATACAGGCGGCAGTGGGGCATTTACGTAACATTGATTAATTTATGGTTGAGAGTTTATAGCCGAATACACCATTTTAGCCACACATATTATTAACTCTTTCACGCTTTTATGACGCAGAGGTTGCCAGATTAGCAATAAGAAATAGAGTTCTCTCACTCTTATAATTACCTCTCCAAAATTAGTTTTCTGCCCACAGCTAACTCAAAGACAACTGCAGAGGTTGAAGTAACTAAACTAAAGGTTTCTAAATACCCCTGATGGTAACAAAGGCTTTAAAGTATCCCTAATAGGCTCAACACAGCTAACTCAAAGACAACTGCAGAGGTTGAAGTAACTAAACTAAAGGTTTCTAAATACCCCTGATGGTAACAAAGGCTTTAAAGTATCCCAAATAGGCTCAAAATCGCGTCGTAAGCGTGAAAGAGTTAAAAGCAGTATTTGTTTACGTCATTCTATACAATTTGTTTCCTTACTCTAAATCCATACAATACCAGAGTCGTCCTTTGTATCATATTCTGGCAGACATAATACGATTTTATTCAACGTAGGAAGGACCTCTAGCAATCAATAGGCTTCAAACTATCTCAACCAACCCGTTTAACTACCATATATCCTTCCTAATAATGATGTGTAATATCGTCAACATACAGCTAGACAATAATGATGTGTAATATCGTCAACATATAGCTAATAATGATGTGTAATATCGTCAACATATAGCTAGACAATAATGATGTGTAATATCGTCAACATATAGCTAGACAATAATGATGTGTAATATCGTCAACATATAGCTAGACAATAATGATGTGTAATATCGTCAACATATAGCTAGACAATAATGTAACACACGTCGCTGGTACTCAAAGGGTTGAGGGGAGGCAGACCGTTTTTCTGGACCCCCTTCTCCCTAATGTTTAGCCCCACTAGTTTTGAGATTATAAGACGTTCGGCCCATTAGTTTGGCGATTTTAACACCTTTCGCCCCATTTCATTGTCAATTTTAAGACCTTTCGTGCCATTTAGGTGTCGATTATTTCCTGGCGAGCGATAGCGAGCCTGCAATTTTAAGAGGAACCGGCCTTCGGCCGGGAAATTTTTCTACCGAAAAATGTACAAATTTATCTTGCAGGGGGGTCTAGGGGGTGTTTTTCTAAGCTTGATGGAGGTCTAGGGAGGAAACTAAAACAATATATATGAATAAATTAATTAATAGACCAAACAAACGGTCAGTCTCCCCTTAATTCCAAGACTTTACATGTCAGTTTTGGTGGTGATTGATAACAACCTTTCTCACCTAAAATGGTGGAAGTCATCTTTGCCGTACTGTTGTTTATATGATATTGTGGAGATTGTAGACACCAATCGAGCAGGGCACTACCCAGGGGAGGTCTCATAGACATGTGATAAGGAGTTGCTGGAACTCCTGTTTTATTTGTCTGGCTTCCCTCATTGTTTCTGTTTATGTCTCACTCACACAGCCAGTAATCCAGCTAGCTCTCACAGACACCTCCTTCTCCTATATATTCACTACACAAAACTAGCACACCACACTTCTTTCCAATGCACCAATAAATAAAATAAAATACAATAAAAATACATAAATACATATATAAAATAGAGACCATCACTCTTGCAACTTTGGGAGAGACAGTTGTTACAGGCAGGTTTGCCTTTTGTCTCCATGAACATAGAACACAAATCTATGGTCTGGAAGATCTTATTTTCCTGGCGAGCGATAGCGAGCCTGTAATTTAGGAGAAATCAGCCTTCGGCCCATCTTTCTTACCGCTCTCTGTTACCACATGATTAATTCACCACCACCACCTTATATAATATTCTACACCCGTAACCACAACCCTGGACACCCTGACCACAGTCCTCCCTCATTATATCACATCCCCTTCACCCACACAACACCACACACTCTACTTTCTTTAGCAGATATAAAGTCAAGGCCACGTTCAGATAATATGTAGGGAATGTAGGTTGATGTGGGAGAGGTTTTTAGTGTAGAGAAGAAGTGAATGGGATGTAGCCCCTTCTGTACCAGTGACGTATTTTTATTTATATTCTTGCTATACTTAGACGATGTCGTGCACTTTAAGAAGGATCTGTGGTAGCCAAAAATGTAAAGTGAGATAGTTCGAAGCCTCCTAATTGCTGAAGGCCTCCTATTTAAAATAAGGAAAACAGTGTAATAGTAGCCAGAATAAAGTTAAAAGGACGGCACCGGTACTGAAAGGGGTATGGCAGAAGGGGTCTGCCTCGTGGGGGCCAATAGGCCTTTTGAAGATTTCAATTTTTCTTATGTTCTTATGTTCTTCTAAGATATATACGTTAATGCTAAGCTTATTTTACTATTGCAACCAATATATGGCTGTCATCACTGAAACAAACTATAATATATATATATATATATATATATATATATATATATATATATATATATATATATATATATATATATATATATATACCGTAACAAAAAATATATATATATGCACGGCCACACACTTTCTGGCTCACAGGCGCCAATGTTTCTAAACATGACAATACTTATGACTAGGCCTACTTATGACAGTGATGACAATACTTATGAATAGTATTATCACTACAAACAATGACATTTATTAATGTACTAGCTTTCATGGCCGTGTTTATATCTCAAACTATAATATGAAGAAAAAACAAACAAAACAAATAATATACCTTAGAATATATACCGGTATATACAGTATATATATATATATATATATATATATATATATATATATATATATGTGTGTGTGTGTGTGTGTGTGTATTGTAATTGAGACAGTAACGTGTCCAATGCTAAGGAATTGACCACTTGCGAGTTTTATCTATAAGGAAGTTGGACCCGTAAACATCGATATAAACAAAGATGCAATACTAATGTAGGTTCCTGAAAGATAAAAAGTATGTTGTATTGGGTTTTATGTATTTATTATTAATATACTACAACCGTATTATAGCTTGTAATTCTGCTATATATTCGTGTCTACGGCTCCAACTTCCTCATAGAAAGAAACTAGCAAGTGGTTGATTGGAGTAGACAAACATAATGTGAGAATACTATAAGATGGACATGGCAGAATTAAAATCAGAAAATATAAAGGACATTTATATCATAGAAAACAAATTGTGTTAGTCACTTGAGGGGGGAGGTTTTTGTTTTTCTGGCCTCCCTTCTCCCTCAGGTTTAGCCCCATTAGTTTTCAGATTTTAAGACGTTCGGCCCATTAGTTTGGCGATTTTAAGACCTTTCACCTCATTCCTTTGACAATATTAAGACCTTTCGTATCATTTAGGCGTCTATTGTGTTCCTGGCGAGCGACAGCCAGCCTGTAATTATATAGGAAACGGCCTTCGGCCAGGATATGTTTCTACCGTAAAATGTACAACTTAATCTAGGAAGGGGGCTCATTAGGATTATTTTTTTTTATGGAGGCCTCGGGAGGAAATTAAAATAATAATAAATAAATAAATAAATTAACCACTAGACAACACCTATACTACCCCACTATGTGTTGGGTGTTTACTATCTCAAGTTCTTGGTTACTGTTATCTGCTTCCTCACGCCTTGCTCTCTGACCTTGATACCTGGACTCATAAAGGGGTTGGTACGATCGCGCTAATAAGTCACGTCTCGGCGGTCATTACGTTTGGCTCGCTCTGTGCTGTATTAATGTCTGTCAGATGTTGAATAGGGTGGGAAAGTAAAGGAACATGTTTGTATACTTCACTCGATATGAAGAAATGAAGCTTAGATATTGCCGATACCAATTATTGATCAGAACATAATTGGTGCCGAGACATCCCTTATTAGGCCGAGTGTACATGACTTTATTTATTTTTTATTTGTATAGTGGCTATGTTAAATCTTGGTATCGTGAGCCTCTTGATAGTGCACGTGTGTATTGTATAAATACAGTATTAAAATAGGCATACAAAATAATACACGAATATGGCAAAAATAATCCTAAAGAGATGTGAACTGTGTTGGTCTGGTGTTTGCAATATCTATCTATCTATCTATCTATCTATCTATCTATCTATCTATATCTATCTATATATATTATAGATAGGGCATTAAGGGGGATTTTTTTTAATCTGACCCCTTTTCTCCCTCATGTTGGTCCCATTAGTTTTCAGATTTTAAGACGATCGGTCCATTAGTTTGGCGATTTTAAGACTTGGCCTAATTTTGTTGTCAATATTAAGACCTTTTGTGCCGTTTAGGTGTCGATTTTTACCTGGCGAGCGATAGCGAGCCTGTTTTTTAGGAGGCCTTCGGCCAGGAAATGTTTCTACCGAAAAATGTACAAATTAACATAGAAGTGGGATCTCGGGAATGTTTCTTTAATTAAGCTTGTTGGAGGTCTAGGGAGGAATCTAACAACAAATAGTACGTAGTTGGTATATTTATGTTTTCTGATGCTCTACTTAACATAACATAAATACAAGTAGCGCTGGACCAGTTGGATATCTTCCCGGGAGTACAGTTGCCCACATAAGTTCTGTTCCTCGTCGTGATCTTTGTATAAAAGTAAAATAGTATGAATGAATTGCGAGTGTGGTTTCTATTAATTATCAGTTGACTAATCAGTAGGCTTAACCACTGCATGAGAAACTGCACACGTAATTCAATCATGTACATTATATTTATATGTATAAGATCACGGAGAGGAAAAAAATTGAATTGGGCAACTGTGCGTATTCCCAGCCCGGTTTCTGCTAATTTAATGATAGCCAAAACAAAAACTCAAAACGCGTCATAATCCTCAAAGGGCTAACTAAGATATATTTCAGGTGGCCCTCCACAACGCCTGCTTCGAGGTCCAGGACGTGTGGCGCGGCTGTGTGTGTTTGCTCTTCTGGTCCCCGCCCTCCTCATCACCGTGCCTCTCTACGTCCGGCTGGTCCTCTACCCCCCTGTACACTACCCTATGATGCCCATGGACCAGCGCCTTATATCCGGCAAGGTGTCCTCGTTCTGGTGTCAGGTATGTCCGTGTGTGTGTGTGTGTGTGTGTGAGAGAGAGAGAGAGAGAGAGAGATGAAGTATTCCAAAGGTAAGTTGGCACGTGCCCCATAATGCCCACCTACATGTGATCATCCAAAGTCCCACTAATAACACACATAACAAAGCCACTCCAACAGCTTCCTCTCTCAACACTCTTCGAAAAGTAAATAAGAGGTGCCGTTGTAAAGGCTTATCCCTTAGTATCTTCACCTGACCTGACATGATCATCCAAAATCTTCCCAGGGCCCAACATTATAATTCAATATCATTATTGTTTCTAGCTGTTTATCTAGGATGGCTTCGATGAATACATTTATTACACGATTCAAGCACAATATCCTCATCGGTGAACGTGCCTATTCCAGTGATTGTAGATGCACAGTAAAATTATATGTAGACTCTTTTAGCGTTTGGCATAAAAGGGATGTGCTGTAAGTAGACCAATTAGTTTTCTGCTGATTCCTACTCTTAAAAAAAAAATAAAAAAAAATAAAGTAGAATTAGCAGTAAGAGACCGTAAATTATTCAAATTGGCAAATTGGTGCCCTTTGAAGAACGTGGCGTATTTTGACAGTTACTCTGGCTATCATCAGGCGACTTTATACAGTTTAGGAATTATCTGTGGTAATTATAAGGGTAAAGACTATCTCAATTAACCCTCCGACTTCCATATACTCTTCCTAATCTACATCAAATCGTCTAATAATAGCCAGAAAACAGAACAGATATCCGCAACCGAATACTATATTCGGTTTTATTTCAACTGATGGTAAGTTGAATCCTGTAGCAACTATTTTTACGATACTTAATGAAAAACTATAATTCTACCATGGCTCTGCGTCGTATTAATTCCAAGTTTTCATAATTAACCTTAATTAACATAATCGCTACAAAATCTACCTAATAACTGAGTAACAAAGATAGTAACATAGCAATTTACCATCACCTGGGAAAAAATAGACTACAGTGAATATCCTTGCATTCTCTCCGTCAGGGCCAATGGTTGCAGATGGCGGGTAACCTTAACGAGTACAGTAGCGAGAGAAAGTTCCCGACCACCAACACTGTATATTTAATAGTGGCCCCTCCATCATTGACGATGATGCCTATTAGTATAATAGTCTCCAATCAACACCACGTCAGTCGTTTGAATCAACCGCCGCGAGGAAGAAAAAGAGTCGTCTTCATAAGTGCAACGCTACTTCTCTTATGGTGTCGTCACAGATCGGGTACCCACTACGAAAAAACCTTCGTAAAAAATAAGAAAGTAAAAAATTAAAAATTTAAACACTTAAACACTGTTATCAACAAGCTTCCCACATTCGGTGGATTTTCTTGTGTTGTGGCTTCTTACCACCTCTCGCCAAGCGCACAATTCGTCCTTCTCTTCCTCGCGGGCCTACTGTCTACACATGTGCCCCGCGCTCCGGCTTCATTCGAGGTTCGCTCTCCTCTAGTGAGTCCTTACTCATTTGTATATATTGGGGAGATAGTGAGCAGGGTTTAGACTAGCTAGCACGGGTTGTGTTATTGTTGGCCCGCAGGAAGTGTTAAATTAGGGTACGTTTAGGCGCTGACTTGTTGTGTTCATATTGTCGCCACACGCGTGGTGTTTCTTGTTGCTATGCGCCTTAGTTTATGCTTTCTCTTTAGTTAGGAGGCTTCCTTTCAGTGTTTAATAGCTGTTCCTTTGTTCAGCTTAGGGTCGTGGGACCCTGTCTTTGTTCTTTTGCAGACGCGCCAGGTTGAGATTGTCACACGTGGCTGTGGGATCTTCTGGCGTCCGAGCCTGCTGAGAGGCCCCATTCGGGGGCGATCTCTTCGCCCTTTTTGGCTCTGTTCTCATAGTTCATTCATGTCGTCGTTCGACATTTCTTTCTGGTTAAGCCTGTAGGTTATCTAGTGTTTGGAGGGTAGCGTTATTGTTATCTTGTTGTGAATTATTATGTCCCCTTTGTTTCTTGGGACTCCCTGTTGGTTAGTGTTCCACTTTCCGGGGGTCCTGGGAGGCGTCCTACGTCTGGGTTTGCTTGAGAGTTAGGTGGTTTCTCTCGTTATGCTTTGCTTCGAGTGTTTTCCCCTTTTGACCCGCCGGCCTCTGTTTTGCGGCTTTTGGTTCGGTCCGGCGTTTGCTGGGTCCCTCTCTTTTTCCTTGTCGTGGCTCTGTCGGGGGGAGGTAGGGCGCCTCTTCCTCCCTGTTCCGACGACCTTGCAGGTCCGGCGGAAACTTGGTTTTCCGTGTAACACATGGTTGCGGCGCGCTCGCTGACCCTTTTTCAAGTTCACACCGTCATTACCGGCGGCTTAGTGTTGAAACGTTCTGACGGCGGGTGGCGTTTGTTTCGCATAACATGCCGATACCCGCCATCAGGGGTCCCTAGGACCTAGGTCATGAGCCGGCACTCTCATAGTGTGACGTTTACCCCGTGTTGCTCACGGCCCAGTTGGTAAACGCATCGGCGGCGGCTACGGAGTTTGCTTTAACAGTGCTGCCCGCCGCCAGTTGGTTTACCCCTGCCCGCCGCCAGTTGGCTTACCCAACTACGACCCATGTCATGGGTTAGCTCTATGCAGTGTACACCTCTTCTCATGTTTACAAGGGGCATGAGAGGAGGCGTGGCACCACCTTGGGGGGGGGGGGAATAAAGAGGAAGGCCGTGGCCTACTGTTTCTTCCTTCCCCATGGAGATAGGATGTATGAGGCCCCATCGGTATATCCTTATGAGCACTGATTCCTGGAAATTTTATCTTTCCAGGCGACCCCCCAGGACATCCTACTACTGCGACGTTCCCGCCGGGGAGAGGAGCCTCTGTAGTCATGCCCTTGTTCACTATCTGCTCAACTCCCACATGCATTCTTGTTCCGGTACCAGCGCATAGACTGTGTATCCGGTGTATAAAATGTTTAGATAAAGCTTCTTTCTTTCATGTGGACATCTCGCACGTGTCCAGTCTGTTCAGATTTGTTTGAAGAATGGCTCGCGAGCCAAGTATACGGCTTATGCTTCTCGAGTAGCTAACGTAGAACTTTTATGTGATAATCCGGAATTGTTAAGGGTGGTCCAGTCATATTCATTTGATGAACACATAGCTCCCCAATCTCAGAACCCCCCCAATACCCTTGTTGACCCTTGCGTCTCCCAATTCCTCCACAACATCGGCTCAGAGCTCCTCTCCCCCATCCAAGAGGAGCCGCTCTGTGTCACCGGAATGTCATGGGCCTGTCCTCCCAGGTCCACCGGCGGGCCGCCTGCAGAGAACGGCCAGCTCGGAGTTTCTGCCTGACAAAATCCTCAGGCTTTCTAGTCCTCCATGCAGTATTAAGATAACTAGAGAAATCCCTGCTTCATCGCAAGTAGATCATACGGTAACACGGCCGGTGGCTCCGACGCCCGCCTCGGGAACGTCGGAGTTTTCCCCCGACCTCCTCGGGGCGGACGCCGGCCACCCCCACGCTGCCACCAGAATAAGGAAATCTGTACAAGTTAGGCTCCAAGGTTCCAAACTGGTTTTAGTTAACACACAGTCCTCAGGACGATAGGGCTTTTAACCCTACTCAGTCTCCTTGTTCCGTTACATTAGACATGGTTACGACCACTAAGCATTACGCGGCGGCCCATCCACCATCTAGGGTCCAGCCAGGTTTCGCTTTTGTCCCCTGTAACACTGGGACTCACCTTACGGTCGCTCAGGAACCGCCGCCGCCGCGCGACCTAGAGTCGCCGGCCATTAGTTCGAGCCAACCGTCCACAGCTAGTAGCAGTCAGGCCCTAGGCCCCAGTCCTAGGTATGACGTCTACCAGCGTTGGCAGAATCGCCTCTCGTTAGCCACTAGCGCTCGCCAGGAACATCGAAATGGGCTACAGTTATCAGAGAATGTTGTTCTTTCTTTCCTAGTATTCTCATTGTCACAGACAGTCCAGTGGTGGTTTTGTTTTCGTCTGTGACAATGGGAAGTATTTTATATCATTAATAGAATATAAGATGCATTGTGTAAAGTTAAGGAGAAAGAGAGATATAGGCAGCGTGGTGGTAATATGTGCGTGTGTATGTATGTGCTGCCTCCCTCGCTCGGAGGAGTTTTCCCGCTCGCGCGCAGGCTTTCCCGCGCCCTTGATTGGCTGGCGGATCCTGGCGCGTCCTAGGGGCCTGTTGCCTTGTGACGTCTCGGCCCATGATTGGCCGACCATCGTGCCCTTGCTGGCTCCTGTGTAACTAACCTCCTCCGTGAGGGTTCCCAGGAGCTGTTCTCCTCAGGACAGGCTAGGCGCACGTGCTTCTAACATCCCTTTGCATACTCTCTCCCGATCACCCCCTTTACCACTGTCTCTCTCGCTGACCTTCTTCTTTTCCATTGCTTCTCACCTTTATTCAATTACTTGTCCCCTTGGGTTCTGCATACGGTTTCCATAGCCGGCCCATTGTATTGCATGCGCCGTCCTCAGAGATATTTACATGTACTTAGAATAGGTTTTGAGGGTTCTTAGTTAGTAGAGGTTGGGAACTTAGTGTGTCTCCATTATTGATTTAGTGTTTCTGCTCTTTTATTTAATGCTAGACTGGGATAAGGTAACTGTAGTCATTGTCTCCGATGTGTGTATGGTTTGTTTATACCTACACGACTTCGACCGGTCCTGTGGTAGCCTGTGTTGTCTTTTCGGTTGCGTCCTTTACGAGTGCAGCATGGTGTTGACTGAGGGTTTTGGCCTGTTCCAGTTCCACACTTTGCTGCCTCTTTGCTTGTCTTTAGAGGGTCGCCAGGATAGAACCAGATACTTGTGATCTGGATCTATCAAGAGAGCACCCTAGTCAATTAACGTAACTTAAAGGATGCAATCTTAAGGACATCGCTAGGCTACAAGCCTGTCTTGCTCAACCACAGTTCCTAACCTAGAGTGTTCCAGCTAGACATTATTATTCGAGTAGACACTTATTAGTATTTAATGTAAGCTCTTTGATATGTACATATCATTATTCACAGCATTTATTAGTCTAAGTTGTTGTTGAGTTGCACAGCCATAGCAGACTGTTTCGTTGATGAGGAAGTACTTCTTTTAGTGTCGAGCATTGCTGCCGTTGCGCATTTATAGTGTTCTCGTGTCAGTTAGCATCATATGTCCTATCTTTTAGTGTATTCCATTTACACGTGTGGTGTCCTGCCTCCTGCCTTTATATAGTTCAAGATAAGATACGAGCATCTTATGAGCATCAGACTTTCTTCAGAAGTTTCCAGGTCTATGCTGTAGAACTATACTTCACTTTCTTTCAGATAGGAGTGAAGAGTTTATTGTTGTTTAGAGTAACTATATTGAAGCATCTTTTTATTGTATTAAATCTTGCAGTGATTTAATTAATCTTTCCATAGATTCCTTTTTATGCATTTTAACGTAACTTGCATCTTGTTTGTTATCAGGCTATACAAGTGTGGGTTAGCCTGAAGTAGAGTACATTTATGCCCAGTTAAGGATACCCCGCTATCGCAGACTAACTCTGGAGGGTATAGGTGTTTTTGTTCGCCGGCATATAAGTTCGAGGGTTTGGATCTAGCGTACCGTTGTTGCATAGTGCCCTATTACTAGTCCAATCGTTAAGTGCCCTTGTTTTATTCGTAGCCCCGGTCGTAACAAATGGCGACCTTGCCTAGTATCTTATCTTAGTCGTCATACCAAATGAACTAAGAAATAAGAAGAGAGGTACCTTGGGTAAACTGCTGCTCCAAGTTATCAACATATATACCCTATGTCAACACTACACAGAGCAAACAACGTATATAACTCCACAATGAATGCACAGAGAATGTGGTGGAACATATACAGTGTTAGTGAATAGTTCACAAGTGAGTGAAAAGTGAAGTGGAATATCTGCCCCCCTGGTCATCTGGGTATCAAACAAGATGGCGGGGCGAGGTGGGAAAATCTCAACCCAGGGACGAAATAGTGATGGCCTTGAAATCAACGAACTGTTATGCTTTATATCAAATAAAATAGATAGTCTACCTACAGACAGTATTGTGCAGCTTTGTGTGCCCTTTTATGATGAAGATAAAATTGTGGCAGCCAAGAACAGAGTGTTCGATCTCATTGGTACTAGTGAAGATAACAATTATCGAAATATTAAGCGAGTTGGTGCAAACAAAAGTGCTGAGAACATTAAAGACATTATTAAATTGCTACAAGAGAGTAAGGCTGTGGGCTTACCCACTTTCGTGGCCATGGACCTAAAGGACCTACCACCTATACAATTTGATAGGATAGATGTGTCAGTGCTACTTAGTGAAATCAAGAAGACCCAAATGGAAGTTAAATTACTGAGAGAGTGTACCACAGGTCAAAAAGAAACCATAGTGGACATAAGCAGTGTGGTTTCAAATGTAGCTGACAGAGTTAATAAGTTAGAAAATAACTCTACTAACGCTCCACCTCAACCACAGGCACAAGTGACACAACAACAGCAGCAGCATCTAGAACAACAGCATCAACAACAACAACCACCCATAGGCCTACAACACCACCCCCAGCAACAGCAGGCTGAATTACAACAGCAACAGCTGCAACAACTCCAAACACAACAGCCCCAGCAACAACAGCAACCCATACAACAACAGCAAGCCCTCTACAACAGCAACAGCAAGCCCTCTGGCTCAAGCAAAGACTAGGGATGGCTATCCTCCGGGGCAATGCCACCAGCATCATGAGCTCAGTTCGACAGGACTGAGTCATGCCACTGTGTGAGGCCCGGGCAGGAGTGGTGTATCCGTAGTCTTTCCACAGTAGGGTAAAACAAAACATAAACTTTATTTGTATGTAACATGTGTGATGCACATAAATAAAAGGGGATGTGTCGGAAGGTTGAAAGCCACAGTTGCTCGCGTGTTTGGGGCTAGCAACACGTATTATGAAAAACATGTATCCTCCTTCATTCACTGTCCCCCCCTTCACTCACTCAACCCCACAATTTGCCGGAGGATAACAGGTTTTTCACAATACGTAGACGGAGTTCTTTTAATAAAAAAAACAAAACAACAGCATCAACAGCAGCAACAACAGCAGCAGCAACAACCACAACAGCAGCAACAACCACAACAGCAGCAGCACCAGCAGGTGCAACAGCAACAACAGCAGGTGCAGCAGCAACAGCAGCAACAACAGCAGATGCAGCAGCAACAACAGCAGGTGCAGCAGATGCAACAGCATCAACAAAAGCAACAATACCAGCGACAACTACAACAATCCAAACGAACCCAGCAGCAGCATTCATATCAAAGGCAACACCAGGTGTGGCAGCAGCAGCGACCACAACAGCAACAACACCGAACACAACAGCAATCTTTATCGTCTGCAACGAGAGAAGATAATACAGTGCCAGCTACACCATCCTCAAATTTACCTACACAAACTGAACCAAATGAAGGAGCCAATGCAAGGGAAAACCCATGGACTATGGTCAAATGGGTGAATGGCAAGCCTCGCTACTCTAGGGAAGGCGAGCAGGTTCACCCTAGACCGAGAAACCAGCCAGGAATTAAAGGTAGGGTCAAGGATACCTGGCCTCAATACCATCAAAAGGCCCCGACTAGCTAGGGTGTTTGCCACAGGATTCAACCCTAGTGTTACTGCTGAGAATCTCAAGATATACTTGGCTGATAATCTACATATAAATATAGAGGTAAGACAGCTGACCACCCTCTCCAGGTCCAGTACCTGTGCCTCCTTTTGTATAACTAGCGAATGTCCAGATCCAGATGTTTTCATGAATCCTGACCTGTGGACAGAAGATGCATATATCAACTGGTACAGAGAACCAAGACAATATCCCAATGAGGACAGTGCAGAGGCTTCTGGGACTTGGAGGCATCGCACACCACTATCCAACTCACAGTAATGGAGGAGATACCAACAACAGCAGCAAGTATAAAAGTAACTTCATACAATTGCAGAGGACTCCCAAAAACAAAGAGGAATCTCCTGTTGCGACCTGACATCGTATCTACATTAAGGACCAATGACATAGTCTGCCTTCAGGAAACCTGGTACACAAAACAGGACTTAGGTAATTTGAACATATTAGATAAAGATTTCCATGGGTACGGGGTCTCCACTACGGACACACGTGATGGTATTGTGGCAGGTCACCCCCCAGGGGGAGTTGCAATAATGTGGAGATCGTGCCTAGATAGTGTAATTAAAACCATTGAGACAAATTTAAGCTGGTGTGCGGGAATACAGCTGGAAGTGGGACACAGAAAATTTGCAATATTTTGTGTTTACTTACCGTATCAGTGTGCAGAAAATGAAGAACTTTATTTGGAAAAGTTAGGGGGAGCTTGGTGGCCTAATTTCTGAATTAGAGATAACGTGTTACTCAGTGGTAGGTGATTGGAATGCTACCCCTCACGAGTTGGGTGGTTCCATGTTTGCTAAACATATATTAAGGTTTTGTGAGGAGCAAGGTTTAATTTTGTCCTCCAAAAACCTGCTTCCAGAAAATAGCTATACATATGTTAGTGAAGCATGGGAGACCAGGTCGTGGCTTGATCATGCAATCTCTAGCTCTGACTTTCATGACTCTATCTCAGAAATGGCCATAAAATACGACATTACGGATGACGACCACATACCTATAGAATTAACAATCCAAATTAATAAGGCACCGGAAATAACAGAAACTAGCAATAGCATCAAGGCAAAAGTTACATGGAATGTAATCTCAAATGAAGAGTGCCAAATGTACTGTGATAAAACCAAAGACTTATTAAATAGGGTGCAATATGATGGTAATGGTGTAGCATAATGCAGGGATAAAAAATGTAGTGATGCACAACACAGAAAGGATATTATTAAATTTTACAATAGTATAATAGATTCTTTATCAAAAGCGGGGGAAAGTATTTTTAATAGCCATAAATATAAGTCCTCATTCTATAAGCCAGGTTGGCAAGACTATGTGGCTGACCTGTATCAGGCCTCCAGAGATGCTAGGTCTCACCTAAAAACAACAGGCTACAGCAACAAGACAAGGGATTCGTCTAACACTAATATTGCTCTCACCATTAATGATCAGGTTTGCCACGATAAACGACAAATTTCAACCTACTTCAACTCCTTCTTCACTTCCATAGCAAACACACTTGCACAGAACCTACCTCAACCTCTCAATAAATACACGACAACAACGGCCACCTTTCGTAATTTCTACAGAGATAAAGACATACACCCGAACACATTTAGATTGCAAAATGTTACACCAAAATACACTTTTGACGAGCTGTCTAACCTAAATGTACATAAGAGCACAGGACCAGACAAAATTCCTGCCAAATTTCTACGAGATGGAGCCATTGGTATAGCAGGCCCCCTAACCCACATCATCAACTTGTCAATTAACACCAACACAGTACCTGCTGAACTGAAGGAAGCTATTGTAACCCCTCTATTCAAGAAAGGAAATAAACTAGAAGTTGGCAACTACAAACCAGTTAGCATATTATGTATTGTATCTAAAATCCTTGAAAGAGCGGTATACACCCAAATTGAACACTACCTCAAACAAAATGATCTATTCTATAAGTTTCAATCAGGTTTCAGATGCATGTACTCGACAGACTCCTGTCTCATCCACTTAACGGATCACATTCGTAAAGAAATGTCTAAACTCTAAAGGTAACTACACCGGTATGGTTCTTCTTGATCTACAAAAAGCGTTTGACACAGTAGACCATGATATCCTATGTAATAAACTACAAGCTATGGGCATAGGGTCTGTGAACTGGTTTAAATCTTATCTTAGTGGTAGAACCCAAAGAGTCAAAATTGATGATAATATATCTGATCCTATGCCAATTAACTGTGGGGTCCCGCAGGGAAGCATCCTTGGTCCCTTACTCTTTCTCTGTTATGTGAACGACATGGAACTGAGCGTCTCATGTAAATTATTACTGTATGCAGACAACAGCGTGCTTCTGGTTTCAGGAAAAGACCCAATAAGTATTTCCGCTTCACTTTCCAAAGAACTAGCATCATGTAGTGAATGGCTAGTGGACAATAGACTATCTCTTCACCTGGGCAAGACGGAAGCCATCTTATGTGGAACAAAACGCAAACTGAAAGACATTGTGGGCTTCTCGGTCAACTGTAATGATATTCCTATAACAACAGTGTCACAAGTTAAATATCTCGGACTGAAACTGGACGCGAGTTTGTCAGGTGAAACAATTTTGGAATCTATCCTGAGTAAGTGTAGAGCACGTATAAAATACCTGTATAGACAGGTGGGATGCTTGCCCGCGGCGACCAAAAAGACCCTCTGCCAAGCGCTTGTTCAATGTCATTTTGACTATTCTGTGTCATCCTGGTACTCTGCATCATCTAAATCAGCACAGCACAAACTTCAGGTCACTCAAAATAAAATGGTTAGGTTCATGCTGAACCTAGGACCCAGATCACATGTTGGCCAGGAACAACTTCAGTCACTAGGTATGCTCAATGTCTCTGACAGGGCCAAACAAATCAGGCTAACTAATGCCTTCAACATTTTCTATGACAGAGCTCCAGAGTATCTAAAGAATGATTTTGTTAAAGCAAATGAGAGGAGTGGACATAATTGCAACGTCCCAAAGCTGCTTGTCAGTACAGCTATTTCTTTAGTAATATAAGGGGACTTCACTCTAACATAAATTCTGTACACCAATTTCTTCAAGCAGAATCCCCTACTCTCCTTTTTTTGACAGAGACTCAAGTAACATCCACATCTGACACATCTAGATTTAATTTTCCAGGTTATCAACTGCTCCAAAATTTCAGACCTAAAGGTGGTGTATGTTGCTTCGCAAAATCTGAAATTGCCCTGGAGGAGGTTACTAGTTTCAATTGTCCCTATTTTGATTATTCTATATACAAATTATTTTCTGCTGGTAAATTTAAATACATATGTTGCATCTACCGTTCCCAAATACTCCTCCAGAGCAAAGTCTTTTTGATTCTCTGTCCTCACAACTCAGTGTCCTCAACTTAAATGCTTCTTCTGAAATCACTGTGTTGGGTGATTTTAATGTCCATAATGTTGAATGGCTCACTCATTCAGCCAGAACTGATGATGCTGGTCTTGAATGTGAGCTATTTGCAGACTCATTTAATCTCACTCAACTTGTCAACCAACCCACCCGTGTACCAGATAATTCTAATCATAATTCCCACCTACTGGACTTATTTTTAACAACCAATTCAGTTTTTATGATGTTACAGTGAGGTCCCCGCTTGGATCTTCTGATCACTGTCTGATACAGGCCACCTGTCTATCACCTACCACACCTTCCCACTCTGAACCTGTTTTGGTGACTAAATGGCATTACGATAGGGCAGACTGGGAGGGTCTTCAAGTTTGTTTTATTGATATTCCCTGGACCTCTTTCTTTTCCAATGATGCACACTCCACCTTGAGCCACATACAAGATTTTGTAAAAATTGGAATGGAAACTTTTATTCCTCATCAAAAGTACAGTAAAAGATCTAATTCACCTAAATGGTTTGACCATAATTGTGCTAGAGTAACTGAACAAAAAGCAATAGCCTACAATGCATACACAAGATCAAAAACACATGAAGCCTTTAATTACTTTAGAAACATCAGAAATCATGCCAAAACTGTATTAAACCTAACTAAATCAAACTTTCTCCATAAGCAGGCAAATAAACTTCTAAATAATCCAAATGATAACAAAATATTTGGTCTACTCTTAACTCATTCAAATCCAACTTCACTACTGCTTCATCCATTCCACCATTAAAATCTCCGACTGGCAATCTTGTAAGTGACCCACGAGGTAAAGCTAACCTTCTTGCAGATATTTTCTCCACCAACTCAACCTTAGATGAAATAAATCAAGATGTCCCTGTACTTAATTTTAATTCACCTGAAATTCCCTCACTTAAGATCCACACCAGACATGTCAAAACTATTTTGCAGAATCTCTCAGTAGATAAGGCTCCTGGTCCAGATGAAATTCCTCCAATAGTACTTAAGAATTGCTCCTTGGTGCTCGCTCCTGTATTGGCAAAATTTTTCCGTCTGTGTACTCATACCTCATGCTTCCCAGTACCCTGGAAAGAAGCAAACATCCATCCAGTTCCTAAAAAAGGTGCCTCTCAGATCCATCAAACTACAGACCAATAGCTATAACTTCCACTCTTGGCAAAGTTTTTGAAATTATATTAAATAATCACATAATTAAGCATCTGGAGAATAATAAATTAATCAGTGATAGGCAATATGGTTTAGACGATGTCGATCAACTGCAGACATTCTTTGCCTTCTTACGCATCAAATCAACCAAGCTACAGACCAACATGGTGAAACACATACAATAGCACTGGATATATCAAAGGCATTTGATAGAGTCTGGCATCAATCCTTATTGTCGAAGATGTCACACTACGGCCTTGCATCATTAGTTCCACTAATTTCTTCTTATCTTCATAACAGAAAAATACGTGTAATGGTAGATGGCCTTTATTCTCAATTTCACTCAATAAATGCTGGTGTTGGGATCAGTTTTGGCCCCAACTCTGTTCCTCATTCATATCAATGATCTCATATCTACCACTCATAATCCAATACATTCCTACGCAGATGACTCAACACTCCACAGTTCCTTCACATTTACCAATTCTTTCACCCAACCGATCTTTCTTAAATTCAAAAATAAACACTGCAATTTCTCTGAACCAGGACCTTTCTAGAATTAATGAATGGGGACAAGAGAATCTAGTTTCCTTTAATGCACAGAAAACCAAGTACATTCAATTTTATAACCGACAGAATCTCACTGACTCCCATATATTTTTTAATGATGTAAATATTCCCACTTCCCCTAGTATTGACATTCTCGGTGTAACATTAACTACTAACTTGAGCTGGACACATTATGTTAGAAGCATTGCTAAGAATGCCTCTAAAAAAACTGGGACTGTACAGAGTTCGAGAATTCTTCACTGACGAGCAGTTGGCCGTAATATATAAAAGTCATGTGCGCTCTCAATGGGATTACTGTTCACCTCTGTGGGGTGGAAGTGGAGTGGTTGCATTGAGGCAGTGGAAAAAATTCAAAATAAAGCTATTAGATTAATCAATAACCCTGCAATCACACAGGACCTTCCTACATTAGCCATACGAAGAAACGTTGCATCCCTTGCATTATTCTACAGATATTTTCACAGCAATTGTTCCGAGGAACTTGCTTCAATTGTGCCGCCTCTCCACATCTTTCCCCGTAGAACTAGGGCAGCTGAGAGCGCCCATGAATTTACACTTTCTCCTCCACAATGCAGAACTTCTGTTATCAGAATTCATTTATCCCTAGAGCTACTACTCTTTGGAATTCACTTCCCTCGAATTGCTTTCCACAAACTTACAATCAACAAATGTTTAAATCCAGTTGTTACAAACATTTTATGAATGGAGGATGCCTTTAGGCACATGGACCTTTTTGTTTTATCTGTGTTTTTCCTTCCTCCGTTCATTGTCTCTTAAAAAAAAAAAAAAAAAAAAAAAAAATACAAGAGACATGATGTTTAATTTTAAGGTCCCGAGAATCCAAGGACAGGGTAAGCAAACATTCTTCTTCACTGCCATCAAAGACTGGAACGACCTACCCCAGTCAGTCCGTGAAAAGAGAACACTGTATTCCTTCAGACATAGCCTGAAGGAACACCTGTACCGGACAGCTGCGAGAAGGGAGCACGAAGCTTATGTCTACTACTAAATACGACATAAGAGATAGACAAACCAAACTGAAATGATTACTGATTACGGATTACTGATATTTACTATAGGATGTAAGGTATCTTAAAATAACCCCCTAGAAATACTTTCTCTAAAGTATCTATTTCTTTATCCTCCCCTTTTCCCCAGCTAACCTAATCCCACAAGGACCCCAATGGAAATACGCCTAACGGCCTTATTGGGCTATCCTTAGTTGGAATTATGCAAGGCTGGTACATGTCATATTTATAACAAACTATGTGGTACCAACTCTGTAAATTGCTAACTGAATAAATATTATTATTATTATTATTATTATAAGTAGGTCAGCCCAGACAGGGGCCTATATTTGAACTTCACAAAAGAGCAAAGGCTAGGACCAAATATGTCATTAGATTTATTAAGCAAAATGAAAACCAATTAGGGAAGGAAGCCCTTGCAAAGAGTCTGGCAGAAAAGGATACTAACTGTTTTTGGAAGGACATCAGATCCATGCAAAATTGTAGCACACCATTACCTGTCAGTGTTGAGGGGGTTACGGGTGAAGAGAACATTGCTGACTTATGGAAAACTCATTTTAAGGAACTACTTAACAGTGTAAACCAAAGGTCTACTAATGGTGCAATTCAATATGTGAAAGATAGTAATTATGAAGACATTAAAGTGACTGAAAGTGATCTTGAGAATGCCATAAGAATACTTAACCTAAACAAAGCTTGTGGGCTGGATGGTATATATGCAGAACATCTTAAATATGCAGATAAGTTGTTAATAGAGAAACTTAGTTCTTGCATCACCAGTCTATTTACACATGGTGTCCTGCCGGAGTCTATGATATCCGTAATACTTGTTCCTGTCATTAAAGATAAATCAGGTAAAATTACAGCTAAAGACAACTACCGCCCAGTAGCACTTGCTAGTGTGGTGAGTAAGGTAGTTGAAATGATATTGCTAGAAAGAATGTCTGCATATATTGTCACCAGCAGCAATCAGTTTGGCTTTAAGAAAAATCACGGCACAGACCAATGCATATATGTGCTGAAAGAAGTGATTGATACATACAACAAACTAAATAGCTCAATTTCCTCTTGTTTTCTTGATGCAAGTAAGGCTTTTGATAGGGTGTGTCACAAAACCTTATTTGATAAATTAGTTAACAGGGGAGTGCCTAGCTATATTGTTAGGATACTTATTTTCTGGTATGCTAATCAAAAAATGTGTGTAAGATGGGCAACATCCTGTCAGGCTCTTTTGCCGTAACCAATGGTGTTAGGCAGGGGGGGATATTGTCTCCGTATCTTTTCAACGTCTACATGGATGATCTTAGTCTGGAGCTGAACAAGACTCGCACTGGGTGCTGTATTGGCAGCACCATTGTAAATCATCTCATGTATGCTGATGACCTAGCCTTAATCACGCCCTCTGGAGCAGGACTGGATAAATTATTAAGAGTATGTGAAAAATTTGGAATCGAACATTCAGTCAAATTTAATCCTATAAAGAGCAATATCATATTTAAATCTAACCTTCTATTGAAATCAAAGCTACCTAAATTCCATTTGTATGAAGAAATTATAGAAGAAGTAAGTAAAGTAAAGTATCTAGGACACTATATTTCAAGTGATCGCTCAGATGATGAGGATATGGGTCGTCAGCGAAGGCAACTTTACATGCAGGGAAATTCAATATTAAGAAAATTTCATATGTGCACATGGGATACAAAAATAACATTGTTCAACTCCTACTGCTCACCAATGTATACAGCACAACTATGGTGGAACTATAAGAAAATGACAGTGAATAGACTAAGTATCTCATATCACAATATCATGAAAATGTTTCTGGGGCTCTCAAAATATGAGAGTACAAGTACGCTATGTGCCTATATGAACTTACACTGTTACCAATCACTCATTAGACAGCTAACATATAAATTCATTCAGCGCCTTAACACTTCTGAGAACAGTATCATTAAAATGCTACAAACTCCAAGCATAGTGTACACCTCTAGGATCCAGGCACACTGGAGGAAGTTGCTCTATATTTAACCTTAAGTAATGATTTCAGGTCTGCTACTCTACAGAATTAGCATACCGGTACTGAACCTCATAGTGCAGTACAGTACCGATATTCCTATACTGTACTGTAGCAACATACTGTACCGGAAGCTAAATGATGTGAGGCATGGTACTGTACACAATTAGGACAGTGGTTTTGGTAACACAGTAGTTTGATGACCACTGTTTTTGGTTGAGGCAGTGCTGTGAACTACATGATATCAAGCTGGGTATTATTTAATTTCTTTATATTTTATGTAGCCTATGTACAGTAGCTTATATATATTTATGTTACTGTAAGGTATATAATTATGGACCCCAGTATGGTCCCCTCTGTACTGTGTGAGTCTGAAATAAAGTATTATTATTATTATTATTATTAATTGCAGGATTTTTGGACATTTGTTTTTTGAGGAATATTTTGGACACGTTGGATTTTTTTTTGGCAACGTAGTATAGCACTTGAGTTGTCTTCAAACATTTTTTTTGAGTGAACAGTGCTACATGATAGTTTAGGTACTTCTTTTTTTTATAAACGTTGAGGATTTCCGGTGGACACTATGTCGAACGACGGATCAATGCACAGTGAAGACACAGTATGGGAAGCAGACTCTGAGGTGCAGAAGCTGGGTTTGTTAGAAGGCATTAGAGTAGTAACTAGTGAGGAGGATGCAAGGGAGTTTCTGGAGATGCCAATTACTGTTGACCGGGTGTCGGGGATTGATCGGTATGGTCTCCAGTGTTTGGCCACGGTCATGGGGCATGTTGGCACTAGCAGCATGACGATAAGTGACCTGGTGGCCTGTGTGCTCGGTGGGGTGCGTGGGGCTTCGGGTGGAGTGGGAGCTGGGGCACCTTCGGCCCAGCCTCCATTCCACTCGACTCCTACCATGGCGCCCCCTCGAGCTCCGGAGCCGGGTACGTTCCCGCAGGCCGATAGTCACTGGCAGCATGGTTTGCCCCTGGGTGGATCACTGGGTGGGTCTCCAATTGTTGCATCTCCTCCTCCTCAAGGTTTAACTCCAGATATGATCTTCCAGCTTGAGATGGCTAGGATGAAGATTCAGGCTGATGAGAGAAAGGCCATACGTGAGGCTGAGCTCGAGCAACAGCAGCGAGAGGCTGAGCTCAGGATTCAGGCTGAGGAGAGAAAGACCATGTACTGTGCAGACATAGAGCTTGAGAAGTCTCGGGTGGAGTCGACAGGGCAGCGTCTCGGTTCTGGGAATCGAGGTCTTGATCAGTCTTTATCGCACCTTCTTAAGTTTTTTTTTTTTTTTTTTTTTTTTTTTTAAGAGACAATGAACGGAGGAAGGAAAAACACAGATAAAACAAAAAGGTCCATGTGCCTAAAGGCATCCTCCATTCATAAAATGTTTGTAACAACTGGATTTAAACATTTGTTGATTGTAAGTTTGTGGAAAGCAATTCGAGGGAAGTGAATTCCAAAGAGTAGTAGCTCTGGGGATAAATGAATTCTGATAAGCAGAAGTTCTGCATTGTGGAGGAGAAAGTGTAAATTCATGGGCGCTCTCAGCTGCCCTAGTTCTACGGGGAAAGATGTGGAGAGGCGGCACAATTGAAGCAAGTTCCTCGGAACAATTGCTGTGAAAATATCTGTAGAATAATGCAAGGGATGCAACGTTTCTTCGTATGGCTAATGTAGGAAGGTCCTGTGTGATTGCAGGGTTATTGATTAATCTAATAGCTTTATTTTGAATTTTGTCCAACTGCCTCAATGCAACCACTCCACTTCCACCCCACAGAGGTGAACAGTAATCCATCTGAGAGCGCACATGACTTTTATATATTACGGCCAACTGCTCGTCAGTGAAGAATTCTCGAACTCTGTACAGGAGTCCCAGTTTTTTAGAGGCATTCTTAGCAATGCTTCTAACATAATGTGTCCAGCTCAAGTTAGTAGTTAATGTTACACCGAGAATGTCAATACTAGGGGAAGTGGGAATATTTACATCATTAAAAAATATATGGGAGTCAGTGAGATTCTGTCGGTTAGAAAATTGAATGTACTTGGTTTTCTGTGCATTAAAGGAAACTAATTCTCTTGTCCCCATTCATTAATTCTAGAAAGGTCCTGGTTCAGAGAAATTGCAGTGTTTATTTTTGAATTTATAAGATCGGGTTGGGTGAAAGAATTGGTAAATGTGAAGGAACTGTGGAGTGTTGAGTCATCTGCGTAGGAATGTATTGGATTATGAGTGGTAGATATGAGATCATTGATATGAATGAGGAACAGAGTTGGGGCCAAAACTGATCCCTGGGGAACACCAGCATTTATTGAGTGAAATTGAGAATAAAGGCCATCTACCATACACGTATTTTTCTGTTATGAAGATAAGAAGAAATTAGTGGAACTAATGATGCAAGGCCGTAGTGTGACATCTTCGACAATAAGGATTGATGCCAGACTCTATCAAATGCCTTTGATATATCCAGTGCTATTGTATGTGTTTCACCATGTTGGTCTGTAGCTTGGTTATTTGATGCATAAGAAGGCAAAGAATGTCTGCAGTTGATCGACATCGTCTAAAACCATTGCCTATCACTGATTAATTATTATTCTCCAGATGCTTAATTATGTGATTATTTAATATAATTTCAAAAACTTTGCCAAGAGTGGAAGTTATAGCTATTGGTCTTTAGTTTGATGGATCTGAAGAGGCACCTTTTTTAGGAACTGGATGGATGTTTGCTTCTTTCCAGGGTACTGGGAAGCATGAGGTATGAGTACACAGACGGAAAATTTTTGCCAATACAGGAGCGAGCACCAAGGAGCAATTCCTAAGTACTATTGGAGGAATTTCATCTGGACCAGGAGCCTTATCTACTGAGAGATTCTGCAAAATAGTTTTGACATGTCTGGTGTGGATCTTAAGTGAGGGAATTTCAGGTGAATTAAAATTAAGTACAGGGACATCTTGATTTATCATCTAAGGTTGAGTTGGTGGAGAAAATATCTGCAAGAAGGTTAGCTTTACCTCGTGGGTCACTTACAAGATTGCCAGTCGGAGATTTTAATGGTGGAATGGATGAAGCAGTAGTGAAGTTGGATTTGAATGAGTTAAGAGTAGACCAAATATTTGTTATCATTTGGATTATTTAGAAGTTTATTTTGGGAGAAAGTTTGATTTAGTTAGGTTTAACACCTTACGAGCGGCCTATGCGGTTTATTTATATGTACCGCCCAGCGGGGTGTTTTTAGCCAAAATAGGCTGTTTACGTGATCATTTTCATGCCTAAATAACCCAGAACGTAAAACAAGTACCTATCCCTGAAAGAGCATAAACAGAGCTTTCGAATGACACCATAACGATCCTTTTATGATGGCTAGTTTTCTTGCAATAACCGTGCAACGCGAGTGCAAAAAGCAGGTAATTCGGTACTTTCCCCATATAATTCAGTATGTAGCGAGTGAGAGAGGGAGGAGGGAGCTGAGATTCGTGTCAGTAGGTTCGCCGCGGTGGTCTGGAGCAGTCATACGCTCGCTAGTCTCCTGCCACCACTTGTCTCTCTCTCTCAGCAACATTACGTGCTGAAATTGCCACTCGACCTATGTCGAGCGCCGCCACATAGTCCAGCTTTATTTAACTCGACTTATGTTAGGGTTAATACAGTTTTGGCATGATTTCTGATGTTTCTAAAGTAATTAAAGGCTTCATGTGTTTTTTATCTTGTGTATGCATTGTAGGCTATTGCTTTTTGTTCAGTTACTCTAGCACAATTATGGTCAAACCATTTAGGTGAATTAGATCTTTTACTGTACTTTTGATGAGGAATAAAAGTTTCCATTCCAATTTTTACAAAATCTTGTATGTGGCTCAAGGTGGAGTGTGCATCATTAGAAAAGAAAGAGGTCCAGGGAATATCAATAAAGAAACCTTGAAGACCCTCCCAGTCTGCCCTATCGTAATGCCATTTAGTCACCAAAACAGGTTCAGAGTGGGAAGGTGTGGTAGGTGATAGACAGGTGGCCTGTATCAGACAGTGATCAGAAGATCCAAGTGGGGACCTCACTGTAACATCATAATTTTCTGAATTGGTTGTTAAAAATAAGTCCAGTAGGTGGGAATTATGATTAGGATTATCTGGTACACGGGTGGGTTGGTTGACTAGTTGAATGAGATTAAATGAGTCTGCAAATAGCTCACATTCAAGACCAGCATCATCAGTCCTGGCTGAATGAGTGAGCCATTCAACATTATGGACATTAAAATCACCCAACACAGTGATTTCAGATGAAGCATTTAAGTTGAGGACACTGAGTTGTGAGGACAGAGAATCAAAAAGACTTTGCTCTGGAGGAGTATTTGGGGAACGGTAGATGCAACATATGTATTTAAATTTACCAGCAGAAATTAATTTGTATATAGAATAATCAAAATAGGGACAATTGAAACTAGTAACCTCCTCCAGGGCAATTTCAGATTTTGCGAAGCAACATACACCACCTTTAGGTCTGAAATTTTGGAGCAGTTGATAACCTGGAAAATTAAATCTAGATGTGTCAGATGTGGATGTTACTTGAGTCTCTGTCAAAAAAAGGAGAGTAGGGGATTCTGCTTGAAGAAATTGGTGTACAGAATTGATGTTAGAGTGAAGTCCCCTTATATTACTAAAGAAATAGCTGTACTGACAAGCAGCTTTGGGACGTTGCAATGCTCTTGACACAGTCGCATGATGACGACCGGGAGGGCCCTGTGTCAATAACCCAACCCTGCCGGGGGTGGATATCCGAGGGACCACCAGGTTTGCTCTTAACAATTGTACTGCCATATTTATAAGGTAAGTGTATGGTGTTACATGTATGATATGTAGTGGGAAGAGTAGTATTTTATGGATAGAGGATAGCGATGTAGGGCAATGTCGTGAAGTTGGATGTGTATGTTATATAAAGAGGGTTTTCCTGATACCCCTGATGTGTGAGGCAGAAAGATATGTATCCAGCTACCAAGGCCTGGGAGAGAAAATGGAATTTAGGCTATTCCCTGAGTCTCCCGAAACCTTGGCGGTAGTACTTCCCTGGGCGGGGCTGCCTACCCCTACTACCTACAAATTTATTTGACGAGTCGGATGTCACCGAATTTTTCCTGCGTTTTGAGAAGAAGTGCCGGGACCACCAATGGCCCGAGGTTAAGTTGGCAGTCCTTGTTTCCTCTAGGTTGGTTGGCAAAGGACTCAAGGCATATGATGCGTTGCCCTTGGAGTCTTGCATCGATTATGAGGTACTGAAGGAAGCTGTTCTGCGGGCGTACGAGTTACAACCAGAGACATATAGGTTGAAGTTTCGGGGTGTTACGAAGGGTCGTGAGTGCACTTTTCTAGAACATGCCCGGGAACTGTCTGATGCTTTGAGAAATTGGCTGAGGTCAGAGAAGGTGACGACGTTCGGAGAGCTTGAGCAGTTAGTCCTTCTAGAGCAATTTTTTAAGTGCACAGGCGGCGACCTGACTTTGAACCTCAAAGAGAAACGTCCTAAAACTCTACAAGAGGCAGCTGAGATGGCTGACCTGAGATTATCACTGATTCGTGGGTGCGGGTCTGCACAACGGACCGATGCAGTTAACAAGGGGCGCAACACTCCACCCCCCCGAGTCAGTGATGCAACATTTAATAACAAAAGCAAGAGCAATGATACCAATTTTGATCACAAACCGAAAACCGTCCCGTTTAAGAAAAATCAGGGCCTTCCCACCTCAGGGGAAGTCCAAGGGTGAAGTAGAGTGTTTTAAGTGTCATAAAAAGGGGCATTTTGCACGTTCCTGCCCTAGTAACCAATCTACAGCAGTCATGTCTTTGGCTAGCAACGTTGGGGTGTCTCTGAGGTCTTCTGCATTTACCCGGGGTGATATGTCAGATGCGGGGGCACAGCCAGTGAAGGAGTGTCCGGAAGGCTCGTAACCTGTCCGCGATGCTTTTTGCGACCATAGAGGGCGTGGCTGCGGGAGTTGGGGTGGTTGCAAACATGGGTTGGAGTTATTGCGTGATACAGGTGCATCCCAGACTCTGATGAAAAACTTTACAGGCCAACCTATAAACGTGGCACAGGTAGTTGTGGTGCAGGATGTTATGCCCTGTTTTTCTACAGGATTAACTTGGGTAATGTGAGTTCTAACTGACTGGGTATAGAAGGCTGCATGCACAAAACAAGGTATGAGGAATAGAGAACACAAAATAAACACACGGTAACAAGACACACGATCACGTTTATTGATGTACACACTTCTGTAGTTTTCTTGATGATGATTAATATGAAGCATAAGAAGGTATGAATACTCGTACAAGACAAATGATAGAATTGAACAACTAGCATTAAGTGGATCTGGATGGAGCCTAGTCTCCCACTTCCAACGTTCAGGTATTAATCTTCTGATCACTGGCTTTATTCACAAGTTTATATACTGGAGACCATAAATGTTACTTATAGATTCATATTCACTATTAGATTTATCACTGGTAGCTCTGGTGCACAAGTAGTAGTTCACAGACTAGATTAGACACGCGTATTTTAGAGCACGGGAATTCTAGTAACCTCAGGGGGGTACTGATCTAAGTTTTATATTCTTGTATCAGAAACACATAGAACGCGAATTAGTGGGCGAACATCAAATATCACTAGGGTTTCACTGCTATGTAATAATATTTGGATATATGAGTCATTATGAGAGTTAATATCGCCTGTTAATTAATAAACACTGATACGCTTTGCACTTCCTAATGGAATGGTTATATAATTATGAATTATACTGGGGCAAAGATATAGCCACTTCATAGAAATATTAATAAGTGAGTCTCTAAATAGCACTGTAACACTGTAGCACTGATAGAGTGAATCTTGGGTAGTATTTGATTGGTCTGGTCCTGGTTATCTTGCGTCCGTGATGTTGGGGGCTAACGACTGGTTCCGCGGCCGTCCAGATGGTCCATATGTAGAAGTTCTCAAGACTGATCTCTTGGCGATCGTTGCTGGTTACACTCTTATATACCCACTGGTTTCTAGACCTGAATCACAGATATTAGGATATTCCTGTCAATCTGGATCGGAATTAACGCCAAGCGCATCTCACGTCGATCGCTCAGCTTCCCGGCCTGTATGAAAGTTATAAGGTGCACGTAGATTTCTTTTACGTGGACAGATCCTTCTATCTAAATCTGCCACGGAGTCTGCCGGCTCTGGAACTCAATTCTCAGGAACAAACAAATGATAGAGCTCGGGGTCAACTCTGGTGACCAACCATTGGTTGGTGTCTATCTTTCAACTGATTTTACTGGGGGCTGAAGCTTGGTTTATAGGTTCACTTTTGGACCCTGTAGGCAATAGGGATCTCGAGTTTTGATGGACTTATTTGAGCTCTCAATGAATACGGGAACTAGGTAAGGTGGTGATTACTGTTGTGGCACATGGCTGTATGGAGCCTTCATAATGGGATATAACTGAGCCTTAGTAAGAGGTACTATTTTGGCTATACTGGAAGTATTTAGGGGAGAGAGACTGGATCTACTTTGCGAGGCGGTTTGGGACATCTTTGATAGGAGCGTCTCTCTTAGATTGCTCAGTCTTCATTCTATGGTATAGCTGAGGTGCTAATTTGGTTATCGGAGTATGCAAGAAAGGTTAATGGGTTATTGTGGGTTAATAGAGGTTAGTAAAGGTGTTAGTCATACATGGTTAGTTCATTGATAGGAAGAATTCCTGTGCTACCTGGCAATGACCCGGAAGTCAAAACAGGGGTCAGGTATACCTCCGCAGGGGTAGGGGTCTCCCTCCTCGGGTGGGTGAAATGGGTAGGTGCGCGTCCTCTCTCTGTGATGGTCGTCCGGGCGGCTGTGGCTGGGGGCTTGCCATATTACAAGTGTTTTGTAATAACCATCTGTTTATGAGACAGATGTGGGTGTTCGTAATACCAAAACCGAAGGTTAAACCGCTGGTTTAATTGGTTGGGTTGTTAATTGCATGGTTTGTTGGATGTGGTGGAGACTGGGTTGCTAACTCTGCCACATTTATCTGGAAGTATGGCAATAGAAGTTAGTCACTGGCGAGGCGGCTAGCCTCGCACTGACGATCATTTGGTACAGGGTTGTGAGGGAATAGATGGCATGCAAAGGGTTAGTAAAGTTCTAATGGTGTTCCTTCCTACTGGGGGAAGGTAGGCTGGATAGGAGTATATATACAAATGGTTTGAGAATGTTAGTAACGGAAAAGTTAAGGATATTCAGGGGGTATGGTGGAGAGGCTAGGTTAGGAGGGAGTGGAGGAGCGTGGGGGTTAACGAGAGGGAGAGGGTTAAGGGGGGCTACGTGGAAGTTTGAACCTAAGGTCTCTGGGCGTAGGGGTGGCATTAGGCTACAGTTGGTATCTTAGACTGGGGGTTACCGACAGGGAAGGTAGGGTAATCAAATGCTACCGGGGGATGAGCAATAGGTGGTGGTATATGAGTTTGGAAATTATAGAATCATGTGGACTGTGGGGAAGATGAGGTTAGCTGTAGGTGTGTGCTTGACTGTGGAGAAAAGTAGAGAAAAACATAGTGTACTATTACTCGTCAATACGAGGGGTTATGGACACTATTATTTGATACGATTTCTTGCTGATCTAGTTGTCCCTGGGAACTGCGTTTTCTATGAAATATATACCAAAGAAAGCGGCAGTTCGTAGGGGTAGCTTCGTTATTGTTTCGTGGTAGATATGCGTCGAGACAATGGTAAAAGAGGGTTATCTATACAATCTCTGGTTGGGGTAAGAATTAGAGTTACTGCATGGTTGCTAACATCTTCAGTCATTATCTCTGTCTAGGTCTTACAGGAATAATGGTTATATATACAATGGTGTACCCGTGGGTATCATAGTTTCTTATCAATTATGACATGGGGGTTAACATATTACTTCTCGGATGGAAGAACATACATAGATTTATGGGGGCGGTTGGTCTTCAGAAACTTAGTCTGGCAAGACAAGGTATTTTAGGGGTTAACATATTACTTCTCGGATGGAAGAACATGCATAGATTTATGGGGGCGGTTGGTCTTCAGAAACTTAGTCTGGCAAGACAGGGGTTAACATATTACTTCTCGGATGGAAGAACATACATAGATTTATGGGGGCGGTTGGTCTTCAGAAACTTAGTCTGGCAAGACAAGGTATTTTAGGGGGTATTCCTAGTCTCGCGCCGGCTATTGTTCTGGTTCAGGTTGTGAGTGTGGCTAGGGAGTTAGAGGATAGTTAAGGGGGGTACAAGGATAGGTCCTTCCCTTCTATTTGTTGAGGTTAGTGAACGAACTGAGTTGGCATGTTATAACGTTCTTATGGCGTCTTTACAGGGGGAGGGTTGTGAATTGTAAAGGGGGTGGTTTGAGGCTAGGCGCCGCACCGCTCGTGACCTAGGGTAGTGACCCTTAATGCGCTGGACATAGGGGTGGCATTTCCCTACGATCGAACAGGTAGGGTGGTGTGTGCAGCGGGGCGTGAAGGATAAGCGGACAGGATGACCCAAAATAGGGTACCACTGAGCATAGGGTCACGAAGCAAAATAGAGTAGTGTGGATTGTGGATACGAAGGAGGTGATTGGAAGACGTATAACAATTGTGGAAAAGTAAATGGAAGAGAGGAACACAATGGCGGATAAAAGATAATTAACCTAAGGATTGAATACATGCATGAATGACGACATTATAGCCGTCGTCCTAATAAGATGATGAAACCGGGTTGGTATGCACGTGGCACAATACGACACAAGGACAGTGCTGCTATGTCGCATCAATACTGGTGGCATACTCCGGTTATTATTATATATACACTTAGTTACTAGAAGAACAAGGCAAGGGGGGGCGACTGAGCACGGGGGTACATATCTCCGTCATGGAGAGAGAGATACAAGGTAGCTTTCCTGCATCTCTCCTGATAATCGTCTGCAGATTGGTCATAGTGAGTTTATCCGAATTAACAGGCCTAAATCAATACAACAACGGCATAGGGTTATCGGGTGTATTAAATTAAGGTGTATTCATGTTCATCATCATGTAGGTAGAGTCTGGCGGGTAAGAGGTGTAGGACACGAGGGGTAGTGGATACGCGAGGTGGGGGAAGGGTCAGTGGTTAAAAGCGATAGGCAGGTGTGGTTTGGAGCTGCTTAGCCCTGCGGGCTTCGGCCTGTCTGAACTGGTTGGCTTGGTCACCTGGTCCTTCGGGCTTCTTGTTCTGGGGCATTTTACTTCCCTCTCCTTCGTTGTAGGCTCGTCCTCGAGCCTCAAGGGTGAAGTAAAGAGAAGTATAGTCATGGTGGGTCATTTGGAGGGTGTGTAGAAGGTCCCACCAGGCAAGAGAGCGAGGGTCAGATTTCTTGTGCAGGTCTATGTAGACCTGTAGGACTGTGTCTTCGGTGTTGTGGAGGGCGGCTGCCCGGGCTTGATGTGGCCGTTGTAGACGGGCTGAGCGTCCTGTGGATGTTTTTAATTTAATATGTCTTATGAACGGTGTGTATTCGTCCTCAGTGGGGGTAGGGACGGGAGCGACGAATGGTGTGGATGTGTTCATGGTGGAGGTCAGGTATTGAGTGAGGTGTGTGGGACTGACAGGAGGCCTCTTCAGTGTGGTGAAGGGGTTAACAACTGAAGGGGAGGGACTAACGCGTGAAGCCGGAGCTGGGGGTGAAGGGGGGATATGAGTCTGGGGTTTTTGGGGTTGTCTTGAGCGGTGTTGCAGGCTGGGAAAATATATGGAGGCAATGTGCAATATTGGTTTAGGTAAGGTGCGTGATGGAGGTGTGTGAGAAAGAGGGGGTGTGTGTGTTGTGTGGCTTGGGCTTTTAGTGGAAGAAAGGGGTTTTGTTTTTACATAACTGTCTTCAAATCTGATGGGTCTGTTGATGATTCTACCTTTGGAGGTTCTGGTGGGAAGGTAGATTTTTGTAGTTGGACTTGAGTCACTCGACGATGTTTTATATTGAGGGGAAGAACGCCTTACAGGTGGAGGGCATTTAGTGGGGGGTGGTGTAGGGGGTTATTCGAGAGGTAGATGCGTGTGGAGGTTTTTGTCGAGTGAGGGTGGTAGGAGGAATGGGAGAGGATTGGGTGGGGGTATTGATGGGGGTTCTCGGAGGGGCGACTTTGTGGGGGGATTTAAGTGGGGGTGTGGAGGTCGGGTACGTCATTTTGGAAGGGCTTTGGTTGGGAGTTACTTGTGTGGTAGACGTGGTGGGTGAGGAGGGGTTGGTCGTTGGCATAGGGTAGTCTTTGGGGGGAGGTTGGTTGGGGGTTTTATGAGATGATGAGGTTGGTTGATGTGTGGGTGGGGTCGCAGGGATAGTGGAGGGGAAAGGGGTGGTTGCGGGGCGGGGGGGGGGGGGCTAGACGAGTGGGTAGTGAGGGGAGGTTTAATTTGAAGGGTTGGGGGTAGGAAAGTGTGTTGGGTGCGTTCTTTGGTGGGGTTGGTGATTTGATGGTGGTGGAATTAGGTGGTTTTGTGGGAGTTTGGTGGGGGGGCAGATCTAGAAGGTCATTCGGGGTGATGAGGTGGGGGTTGCGAGGGGATGAGGTTGAAGGGGAAGGTATTTGCTCTCGTGGGAGGGTGGGGGTGGTTATTTTTGGAATATAGTTAGAGGGGTGATGGTGTTTGCTTGTGATTATTCGTCTTCTTTCCCTTTGTGGAGGAGAATTCGACGAAGAAGAAGAGGAGGAGGAGGATAGTGGTCTGGCAGCTCTACGGAACTTTGTTATCAGGGTGTGTTTTCTGGAGGGTTTAAAGGATTTCAGTCGTGGGCGTAAGTTGTAGCGTGAGGTGACTGGGGTAGGTTGTGTGGTGCGGTTGGGTGTGTACTTGGTTTTAGGTGGGGGTGGTGGTTTTCTTACTGTGGTGCCTGGTGAAGGTATTTCAGGGCTAGACGGGAGGGTTTCTGTTGTGGTCGGGGTTGTGGGTGGAGGTTTTCGTACTTTGATATTGTGGGGAGGTACTTGACTATCAGAAGTGAAGGAATTGGACATGGTGGAGGAAGGTGTGATAGTGGGGGCTTGGGGTTTGTGGAGGTTAGTTTGGGGGGTATGTTGAGGAATGATCGGCAGGTTCTGTGCTGGAGGGTTTAGGCCTTTAGGGGTTTGTAGGGGAACATTCATAGCCTGAGTGGGAGGGGTAGTAGGGGTGTTCAATTCAGGGTGGGATGTGTGGGGTGGGTTAATGTCTTGTGGTTTTAGAGTTTTAAAAGCTCGGACGAATCTATTTCTGAACGTGCGAGTCACGCCGTGATAATCAATGATGACTTGATAGGCATTTGGGACTTTGATGATGGTGTAGGGGCCGACATAGCGAGGGCCTAATTTGTTGGTGACAGGGAGGTTGGCTACCATTACGGTGTCATGGATGGCGAAAGGGTTTTTATCATCGGGGTTATCATTTTTGGTGTCTTGACAGGTTTGGGCGGTATGGAGGGTGTTTTGCAGATGTTGCAATGGGTCAATTGTGGAGGTGTTGGAGGGGAGGTGAGCGTGATGGTGGAACGGCAGTAACAGGGGGGGTACGCCGTAAACACGTTCATGAGGTGAAATACCGTCTTCTCGGGGACAGGTGTTCATGCCCCATTGTATAATTTTTATCTGTGATGGCCAGTCTGAGGTGTAAAGAGCAATTATTTTGGTATGTAACTGGTTGTTGATGGTGCGATGGCTGCGTTCGCATATAGCATTTCCTTGAGGCCAGTACGGGGATGAGTGTTTGATCTTAATACCGCATTGTTGGGTGAACTGGTGCCAAACGTGTCCACTAAATTCGGGGGCATTGTCAGATAGAAGAGCAAGGGGAAGGCCGAATATAGGGAACACTTCTGTGGCAAGCAGTGCGGCGACGGTGGTGGCTGTGTGGTCTTTAACTGGGCAGGCTATTAAAATTTTTGAATATACGTCAACAAATGTGACGATATAGCGGTTGCCAGCGTAAGAAGGAAACGGGCCCATGATGTCGAGGGATAGGACTTGGAACGGTTTGTCGGCAGAAATGGTACCAGCTGGGCCTGGGGTGCGTGATCTATCCTTCCCCAATAAACAAGGTTTGCAGGATTCTGTCATGCGTTGTGCAATCTTGGAGGGGTTGGGGGTCCAGTACTGATCCGCGAAGATTTTTAACATCTTCTTTTGTCCAAGGTGTATGCCGTTTCCCTCGTGGATGGCAATCATTTAGTCGTGGGCAATGGTGGGGTCTAGGACTATGTGACCGGAGTCTGTGGCAAGTTGATCTCCCCAGCGAATCAGTTTCTTGAAGATATTTAACGGTATCCAGGGTGGTCTGATACTTGTTTCCCAAGATTGAATTAGTGAGGGGGCTGGGGGGGAATTATGTTGGTTGATGGGGGTATGTAAGAGCTCAGTGTTTTGTAAGGCGGCTAGGTTGGTGGGGGGGGGGGTCTTTCGTTACTGGCAAACGTGACAGGGCGTCTGCATTGGTGTGAAGTTTACCTGGACGATACTGTATTGTAAAATCGTAGTCCTCTAGTGTCTCTCTCCAGCGTACCAAGATGGCTGAGTTGGTTTCGCACCTACGCAACCATTGCAAAGATTGATGGTCGGTTATTATATCTAGTTTCGCGCCCAACACAAATGACCTGAAGTGGTTGAGTGCCCAAATGATCCCTAGGCACTCTCTCTTGGTGGCTGCATAATTCTGTTGGGCTTGGTTGAGTGTGGAGCTGGCATACGCTATCACATGTTCCTCTCCGTCTCTTACTTGAGCTAAAACTGCACCAATGGCGTACAGAGATACGTCGGTATAAAGACGGAAAGGTTTATGGTAATCAGGGAAAGCGACAATAGGGGATTGGATCAGCTTTTGTTTCAAAGTGTTAAAAGCGAGGTATCTTTCAGGTGTCCAGGTGGTGTCCTTGTGGGTGAGTTGGTGGAGGGGTCTGGCTATTGCGGCAAAGTGTGGGACGAAACGTCTGTAGTATGTGGCTAAACCTAGAAAAGAACGTACTCCTTTAACGGTGGTGGGTGGGGGTTGGTTTTATATGGCTTGAAGTTTCTTGGGGTCTGGTGCAATGCCATGTTCAGATATTACGTGGCCGAGGAAATCTACCTTATTTCGTGCAATCTCGCATTTTGAGGGTTTCAATTTCAGCCCGGCGGCTCGGATTCTTTGAAGAACTTGTTTCAACCTGAGGAGGTGTTCTTCCCAGGTTTGTGAGTATACAATAATATCGTCTAGATACGCTAGGCAGGTTTCCCAGGTAAGGCCATGTAATACCGCTTCCATCAAACGGGAGAAAGTGGCGGGTCCATTGCAGAGGCCAAAAGGTAGGACGTTAAATTCGTAGTGGTGGGCACCACTAGTGGAGAATGCTGTTTTTTCTTGGTCCTCTGCCTTGATGGGCACTTGCCAATACCCTGCTTGCAAGTCGAGGCTAGTGAACCATCTGGATCCGTATAGGGAGTCGAGGGAATCGTCTATCCTGGGTAATGGCGTGGCGTCCTTAATGGTTACGTCATTCAATCTCCTGTAATCTACGCAAAAACGGGTTGACCCATCTTTCTTTTTTACTAGGACAACAGGGGAAGACCAGGGGCTGATGGACGGGGTAGCAATTCCGGCCTCTAACATCTCTTGGACTTGGCGTTCCTCTTCCTGGCGTTGTATGGGATTTTTTCTACGGGATGGTTGTCTTATGGGGGGGCCTGTGGTGTTAATGATGTGTTGTTCAACATTGGTCTGTCCTATTTCAGTGGGTTGTTGGGCAAATACGTCACTGAACTCTAGCAATAGTTCGTACATGCTGTGTTTTTGGTGGTCGGATAATGTGTCAGGGAGAGGGGGTAATTTGAGACTGGTAGGGGTTTCACTGGAATCTATGGGGAGGTCATCAAATGTTTCGAGGTCTCCTATGATGAGGCCTTTTGGTAATGTCAGGGATTCTTCAGAGATATTTGCCACTAGAATGTGGTTTATGCGAGTGGAAATGATGGCGGGTTGTAGGAGGCAACGATTGGGGTCGGTGGACGTGGTAGTGGGGGAAAATATCATGTGAGTTTGGGGTATGGGTCGAAGGTTAACCCATTTTTGATGGCGGGGGGGGAATCTGACATTTATCTTGAACTACAGCTGGGCTAATGATGGTGGGGGACCGACTGGTGAGCAGGTGCTCGGTACGCATGAGGGGGGGGAATCACTTTGGTGGGGGTCACGCGTGAGGGGGGGATTAACGGCGCGTGTGGGAGGATCAGAGTGGTGAGGTGTGAGTGATTTAGAAAACGGAATTTGTTGGTGGGACTGTGGAGGATTGGTGGGGGAAGAGTTAGGCATAGAACATGGGTTATTGGTGGAGGACTGATGTACTGATTTGTGGTTGTTAAAAGGACGAATTTGGGGAGTTTTGTCGGTGGCAGTGACAGTTTGTTTAGAGGTTATATGGGATTGGTGGGTTTGTCTGTCATGAGGGGGTGAGTCAAGTGTGGGGTTTTGAAGTTTTTTATGGGTGTGAATTGTGTGGGGGTGGAAGGGAGCTACTGACGGAAAACTGTCACAAGGGAAATTTTGTTGGTGGGGGAATAGGTGAGCATTTCTGGGGGCATGGGGAAAACATTGTTGGGTACATAGGTCGGCATTTTCCCTGGGAACATGTGTACATAAATATTTGGTAGAATGGTTTTTACATACATAAGAGTCTGTCCTGGAAACATGGGAGGATTGATCCTGGACAGAGTTAGGAGAAATGGGGGGGTTTACATCATTGAGTTGCTTGGACTTGTCTTCTTTCGTTTGCTGAGGCATTTTTTCAACGGAATGAGTGATATTTTGAGAGAACTCGGGGCAAGGGGGGTTTTAGGAGTTACCTTAGTGCTAGCTGCAACTTGGTAATCTTGACTCAGAGTTTGTTGAGGGTGGAGATGTTTTTTCTTTTTGTGAACTGGTTTCTGCGTGATGGGTTTGTCAGAGGCTTTGGGTTGGATTATTATTTTTTTGAATGAGATCAGCCTCTGGCCACAGTCAACCTGGGCCTGGAGTTTTTGAAGGTCAAGTCCAAGGAAACCATCGTAATGTTTACAGTGGGAGGAAAATACTGTGAACGGGTGATAACAACGGGCATGGGGGGCAGGAGTAGTTACTGACAGGGGCAAAGTGTCTCCTAGGAGATTTAAGTAGGTATCAGCAGCTGAGATTAGTTCTGCTTTGGTAGGTAACAAGGGGCCAAATAGTCGGTGGTGTTGATCATAATAAGACTTGAACAAACATGACTTAGCAGCTCCCATGTCGATTAACAAGCGGACAGGAATGTCCTTGATTTTGGCCATGTAGTAAATGGGGGCAGTGCGATCAGTTATGGCGTCCCCCGCCGAGGCCATCGTGGGCGGGGGATACTTTAAAAATCCTGGGGGTCGGTATCTACCTCCTCCAGGGTTTCCTCGGTATCGTCTGAGGTCATGATATGGGGGGCTATGTCTTCGGTGTGCATTGCCTCCATTTCTTCCTCTTGTCCCCACTCCTCTTCATTTACAGAAATGCGAGGAGTATAGGGGCGAGGTTTGGCAGAGTCACGAATTTGATGGAGGGCACACTTAGCACTACAGGCAGGGAAATCATAGGGGTTGATAATCACTAATGTAGGGTTCTTACTTTGGTAGGGGTTGTAGGTTTTGTTCCGGTTGAAGATTCTGCGTGGCTGGGTAGGTTGGAACCGGGGCCTACTGGGTTGGGGCTTCCCGGAAGAGTAGGTAGGTTTGTTGTGGAAGGATGAGGATGGGTAGGCATTCTTGGAGTTGAAGGTTTGAGCCTTGGGGTTTTGGTTGTCGAGGTGCTGCGGGTGTGTGGGGAACCTCTTGATTACAGCGATTTGGGTGGGTGTTTCTGTGTGCACGGCCAAAATACGTCGGATCGTGATGAGATCTTTTTGATATCCGACGAAATCGTGCACACGGAAATGATCCTTTACTGCTGAGGGCAATATTGATACAAGGTTGACCAGAATCTGCTGTTCTTGCTGGATTCTGGTCAATGTGGGGAAAGACACTTTGATATGTTGGGCGATCTTATTCACTGTGGCATCTAGATCGCCTTCGAATTTAGTGTCTTGGAGACGGGTGTGGGCCACGAAAACGCCCAACGAAGGCTTAATGGCCTCTATCACTATTGGGCGAAATTCGTCCCATGTGAGAGCAGGGTGCACTTGGTAGGCAATCAGGGAAACGGCTTTTCCCAGGTGCGTTAATGTCACGGCTATCTTTTCTGCGTCCGTGGTATAAACTAGGTCAAGTACGGGTTTCACTATGTTCATGAACGTTTCGATCTCGTAAGTCTCCCCATCATAATGTGGGATGGGGATGTGAGAACGGTGCGCCATGATGTTATCGTGTTCTGGCTGTTCCAAACTTGCAATGTAATGCAACCTTTTATTCGAATCAAGAACCACCGCTGCCGCCAATGTTATGCCCTGTTTTTCTACAGGATTAACTTGGGTAATGTGAGTTCTAACTGACTGGGTATAGAAGGCTGCATGCACAAAACAAGGTATGAGGAATAGAGAACACAAAATAAACACACGGTAACAAGACACACGATCACGTTTATTGATGTACACACTTCTGTAGTTTTCTTGATGATGATTAATATGAAGCATAAGAAGGTATGAATACTCGTACAAGACAAATGATAGAATTGAACAACTAGCATTAAGTGGATCTGGATGGAGCCTAGTCTCCCACTTCCAACGTTCAGGTATTAATCTTCTGATCACTGGCTTTATTCACAAGTTTATATACTGGAGACCATAAATGTTACTTATAGATTCATATTCACTATTAGATTTATCACTGGTAGCTCTGGTGCACAAGTAGTAGTTCACAGACTAGATTAGACACGCATATTTTAGAGCACGGGAATTCTAGTAACCTCAGGGGGGTACTGATCTAAGTTTTATATTCTTGTATCAGAAACACATAGAACGCGAATCAGTGGGCGAACATCAAATATCACTAGGGTTTCACTGCTATGTAATAATATTTGGATATATGAGTCATTACGAGAGTTAATATCGCCTGTTAATTAATAAACACTGATACGCTTAGCACTTCCTAATGGAATGGTTATATATGAATTATACTGGGGCAAAGATATAGCCACTTCATAGAAATATTAATAAGTGAGTCTCTAAATAGCACTGTAACACTGTAGCACTGATAGAGTGAATCTTGGGTAGTATTTGATTGGTCTGGTCCTGGTTATCTTGTGTGGTAAACTATCAATGGAAGTTAAATATTACTAAGCTATAATGAATCAAATAAAATCAATCTAAATGAATACTCTATATCTAAATTGAATTCAATCTGAAACAAGCTAATTTATATCCAAAGGTCTCACATAATAAATGTATATAATTATAGGGTAAGGTTATAAGGGTTAATATTAGCCAGGAATTAACTCACCAATAGTTCCACGTGGCAATGAGGCAAGGGAGAACGTTTTACCCAATATGGCGGTGGACAATGGGGAACGAGACTTCGGTCCCAAGACACGAGTCAAGTTAAAGAAAGAATAAATGATTACATGGGAATGGACATGAATAATATGCTTATCTATCAGTCAGTCATGATGTCGATGAGAGCGTCGTGATAGTGTAGCTGTGTGTATTGCTGTATGTGTATTGTGATTAGAGGCACAAAAGCACGATCAACTGAGGGCGGAAAATTAGATGTTAACTGGTTGGTGTTCGTGAAGGCTCTGGCGTACCTCAAAAGCACACCTTGCTGCCTTGGCAAACCGCCAGGAGCCCAAATTATCGTACCGCATTTAGGTTGCTCTATACGATAAATTATATTAATATATACGATAAATTCATATATACTACATAAGACCATGGCAATATTGCTTAATAGCATATTAGGCCTTTTATAACTTAACTTATTTACAATCTTATAATATACGATCTACTCGTCCTACGTCGTGCTGTAGGAGAGATCGTGACGTCACAGAGACATACAAGATCACAAAAGAGTCATATTCTATCGTATTTATACGATACACTCCCCCCACAAAAAAGACCTGAACCCCACCTTAAACCTAAAGTTGCCCAGAGGCTATCTTCTGACGCCACAAGTCGACGGCGCCAGCAGCAGCGCGTCTGGGTCGCGTCCCGGTCCGAGAATGATCACCATCAGTATGAGGTGAGTCGTTCCTTTGAGAATCCTCGGACCCAGCAATAACAGGTGGAGCCTCAGATTGCAATGCGGAATCGAGCTCCAAAGCGTACAAACGTGCGATAGGACGAACAGTAGTTCCAGTGGCTGTCTTTAATAGCGCCACCCGCTCTACAGAGTCTGCCCCCTTGTATACCTCCAATACGCGGCCTAATTTCCAGTATAAACGAGGACTATCTTCTTTAATTAAAACAACTTCACCAACTGTAGGTGCCGTTGGTCTACCAGAGGGAGTAACACTCCTTTCCCTCAATGCTAGCAGATATTCACTAATCCACCGTTTCCTAAAATCCTCGATTATCCTGGATATATACTGGTATCTCTTAGACACCGCTACCTCAGAGTACAACGAGGGATCCTCTAACTCTACTATGGATTGGAAATCAGATGGAAACGCAGTCAATGGTTTCCCATATAGCAAGTGAGCTGGCATTAATGGTAGTGGTTCTTGCAGGTCGGTGTACACGTATGTAAGCGGGCGATCATTCACGACTGCCTCTATCTCTGTGAGGACTGTCGTCAACTCACTCTTCTTTAATAGATCACGTCCTACAACCGCTCTGAGTCCTGACTTTACTATGCCGACACACCGTTCCCACATGCCACCAAACCAAGGTGCCTTAAATGGAATGAACCTCCATTCGCACTTCTTCTCTCCCAAAAAAGTGATGATAGTAGGATCACTACTCATATCCTTTAGATATTTTGATGCTTGGACATAAGTGGGAGCATTGTCGCTAAGAATGAGTTGAGGGAATGAACGACGGGCACAAAACCGTCTAAACGCCAGCATAAATTCTTCGCTAGACATATTATCACATAGTTCTAGGTGTACCGCTCGAGACGTCGCACAGGTAAACAATAATATATAAACTTTCTCATGCTCCCTCGTCTTCAATGCCCCTGTGTAATCTAATCCTACCGCTTGGAAAAGTTCTACGTGCTTTACACGGCATTCAGGTAGGGGTGGAGCTGGTCCAGTTGCATATGGTTTACCCTTTAGTCTCTGGCATATTACACACTTTCTCACTACGCGTCGAGCTACTTGTCGAACTCTGGGTATCCACCATATGAGACGTAAATTTGATATAATATGACATACCCCGTAGTGTTTTACATCCCTATGTGCACGTATGATCAATAGATCAGTAACGTGATGTCTTGTTGGCATAAGTATAGGTCGGTTTGTGCCGTCTGGTACACCCGACCACTTCAGGCGACCCTCACACCTGATGAGGCCATTGTCTAGGTGCAACCTTAGTTGACGCACTATATTAGGCATTAATGTCTTATTCGAGCCTTTCAAGGATTCTAATTCATTGGAAAAGGTTTCTACTTGAACCCATTTGATCAAAGTTACTTCAGCTGCTTTAAATTCACGAGCATCAATGTTGTGACCCCTGTTGCAGAGTTGGCCCGTTACTTTAAGCTTAAGATTGGATACATATCGCAACACCCAAGCTACAACTCTGACTAGTTTATTATAGTCACCGAATCTTGCCCACTTTATGATAGGACCCGGTGGCTCATTTGGTTGGGCTGCAACTGCCACAGTTTCCAGTGGCAGAAGTCCCTCACCAACAGCATGCCATATCGTCCATTCACTTTCATGGAGCAGCCACTTTGGACCCTGCCACCACAATTCGGACTTCATTAACTGGCTAGCCGTTATACCCTTAGTTATGAGATCACTAGGGTTTTCCTTTGTATTTACATAATGATAAGCAACGTCTGGCAAAAGGGCTCTAATCTCATCTACCCTATTCCGCACATAAACTGGCAGAGACTTCTTGCTATGTATCCAGTTGAGTGCGACCTGACTATCGCACCATACGTGAACGATTTCAATATTTAATTCGCTCTCGTATGCTGCGCGTACATGTTGCACCAGACATGCTAATAGCAGCATGGCAGTCAATTCCATTTTAGGGATAGTTACCTTTTTAACCGGGGCTACTTTGGCCCGGGCTGTAACTAAATGTGCCCCAAATGAAGTAACAACATATATGGCTACCCCGTATGCCGTGGCGCTAGCATCGCAAAACGTGTGTAACGTAACGTCACCGAACGCCGCCACTTTACGAGGTATAGGTTTAGTACATAGGATGGCATATTCATTCAACAACAATGTCCCTTGGTCATTCAGGTCCTCGGGCAAACTGTCATCCCATCCTATTTTATGTCTCCAAACTTCCTGCATTAGAATCCTAGGTCTTATGGTAACAGGTAATGCTAGACCCAAAGGATCAAAAAATTGCGCAACTTTGCTCAACAGACTTCTTTTTGTGTGCGCTCCTGTCTGCTGAGCAAAAGACCTTGTTTGAAAAGTTAGTATGTCATGTTTAGGTTGCCAGATCATCCCCAAATTTCTGGACTTTTCCTGGTTAAGAGATGCCGTACCATCCACCTGTATTAAACTCTGAAGATCTTCACTATTAGTAACCCACTCGCAGAGAAATAGATGTGCATCCGCAAACAATCTGCGTGCTTGCCAGTATGCATACAACAAATCATCTTGACTATCGCTAGTACCCTGCAAATTGTCAATGTATAATCCGCGAGATAGTTTACTTGTGTCCTCATGAGTGTCAGCTAGATGTTTTCTGATTGTGGCATTTAACAAAAACTGCGAGCAAGTGGCCCCAAAGAGTACAACCCGAAAACGGTATATTATGATGGGACTTTCAGAGTCGCTAATGTCGCTGAACCAAAGAAAGCGGGTAACATCTCTATCTTCCTCCTTGAGCTTGACCATCAAGAATGCTTTCTCGATGTCACTGGTATAGGCGTACTTCCCCAGCCTAAACCGCAATAGATGTTGGGACAGGTCCGACACCATGGACGGACCTGTCAACAGGCAGTCATTTAGACTGGGTTGTTGTCCTTGGTGGGCAGAACAGTCATACACCACCCGTATTGGTGTGGTGACGCTGTCTTTCTTTACCCCATGATGGGCCAGATAGTGAACCCTACCCTTCTTACACGGTTCCCTGACATCGACTCTCTCAATAAAACCCCTATCCTCATAACTCCGAAATACATCGTCATACGCCTGGCGCGTGCTCGGTTCGTTAGACAATTTCCGCTGCAATGCGCGCAAGCGACCTAATGCCAAACCATAGTTGGTAGGCAGGCTTATCTCACTGTTCTTCCAGGGTAAACTAACTTTATATTGCTTGTCTGAGGCACAGTAGCACACAGACTCGTCAAACCTTTGTAGCGCAACTTCCGAGTCATAATCAGTCTCCATAGGATTAATGCCTATGTGATCCAATCTCCACAGTCGTTCCAGGTCGAACTCGGCAGCCATCTTAGGGTCACTAGGTTGGGAATCCTCCCTTCCCAACTCCTCTGCCGCGGTTACATTGACTCTATATATCGAGACCGTGTCGACCAGGACCTTTGACTGTGTAGTATGCACCTTTCCGCTCATGCAGTATCCAAATTTAGTGGGGATTAAAATTACACCACACATCTTTTTAAATCCAGGGTATACTACTTCATAATAATGATCCACACCAAGTAGAACATGAACCTCACTCTGATTTCCCATGGGATCTGACAAGTTAACCCCTTTGCTACGTAATGCGTGTTCCACCTTCTTCACACCCACAGATACATATTCTGGTAGGGTGTCTACTACGATACAAGTCATAAAGTACCGGTTTTTACGATAGAAATATGAAATCTCCGCTATCTCGTAGTCTTGTTTATCAGTAACCCCTGTGAAGCCCTGTAATCGAAGAGTCTCAGCCCCTACGATTCGGTGCTTCAATCCCACTAGTACGGACCTCTTTATAAAGGAACGTTGAGATCCTTGATCTAGAAGTACCCGACAAACTTTGTTAATGTCATTACCTTCCATGGGAATCTGTATTGTGGGCAATATAGTGGTGTCTTGCGTGCTACCTAGTGCCACAGTTGTAGTACCCTCATTTTTGACGTCTTTGACTTTATCTGCTGTAGGACACAACTTATCAAAGTGATGTCCTTTGCAGTGCCGACAGGGCCTTAAGTATGTAGCAGTACATTGTCCCTGCTTACCATGTTCTTTACTTAGACAACCTACACATAGCTTCAATCTTTTCGCCTGTGCTAGTTTTGTCTCATTTGTTGGGTATTTTATGCAGAAACTCCATTTATGTTTGTTGTTACATAGCTTACATAGAATCTGAGCAGGTTTCTTATACACACCCTCTTTCTTTACTTTAGTCCTCACTGTCATGCTTATTGTTCCCCTCTTCTCCAAATTCTCACTCCCTCCCGACACATACATTCTCCCTTTGTTCAACTGTAGATTATTGATCTCCTTGCTGAACTGAGTTTTGAACTCTCCCAGCTCAAATGATCTTACCTTATCAAGTATTGCCATAGGAAGCTTCTGATGCAAGATAATGACTATCATTTCCTGCGTGGTAAGCCCTAGGGTGTCTAGCGATCGAGTATGGCACTCCATATTTGCCCTTAAGTTTGTCAACTCATCAACCTTATACTGTGGTTCTGCGAGCCCCAACAAGGCAACGACATGGGCCATCTTCAACTGCTCTCTATCCCCGTATGTGGACTCTAATAAGTGTACCGCTTCAAGATAACTACCACCTACTACTGCAAAACCCTCTATTAAATGTAAGGCCTCTCCTTCCATTTGTCCCTTCAGATAGTGAAACTTGCGGACATTATCCAAAGAGGATTCATGAACCGTAGATCGAAATACGTCCCAGAAAGCTAACCACTCGGTTAACTTGCCCCCAAATGTAGGAAGATTGAGCTTTGGGAGGTGTACAGTATGTTTTGGGTCAGCCCTTCTATGGGCCTCATTATCGCCTCCCTTCTTACTTGCGACAGCACGCTGTAATAGGTACTTCGCTCTAAAGACAGGTTCGTCATAGAGGGCGCAATTATCACACTCTGTAACAATCTCTTCCTCCTCTGTCATGGCAGCCACAATCACCTCACTCAGAGCCGTAATACGACCGTGGGTGACCTGGACGTTTTCTAATCTAGCCTCCAATTCCTCTAGTTCAGCAGTAGTGATGAAAGTGTTGACGTCCACTATTAGCCTATTTATTACTCCCCGAAGTCCCGCCCTTTGATTTTTAGGGGCTTTGTTCAGCACCCCACTAGACGGTGTCTCTTTACCTTTTTTGTCCATTTGGCTTGCGAGCCTATAGGCTATGTATCTAAATATTACGTCACAAAACCAACGGCCAAATAACAGGCTACTTAAGAGACGCCAACCGGCGGACTTCTATGTTATGGAGAAAAAATAGTACACTATATAGCAATACCTACTAATGGATCATATTGAACAAGAAAAAATGTTAGGTCAGGTCATATGTCACAGGAAGTCTGAAACGGAAAAGAAAATTATTGGGGAAAGACGATGGGTGGGATGCAGAACTTGGGCAGGTGCAACGATGTGACCCTGCATTCCGGCTCTAACCATCGCTTGGCTAGCCTTGTCAGTTTATCATAGAGTTGTTCCTGCATCCTGTTATATGTCCCCTTGTTCATTGCCTTAAAATCCCTTACTGGTAGCTAATTCCCGGGTCTGGGCACCAATGTGGTAAACTATCAATGGAAGTTAAATATTACTAAGCTATAATGAATCAAATAAAATCAATCTAAATGAATACTCTATATCTAAATTGAATTCAATCTGAAACAAGCTAATTTATATCCAAAGGTCTCACATAATAAATGTATATAATTATAGGGTAAGGTTATAAGGGTTAATATTAGCCAGGAATTAACTCACCAATAGTTCCACGTGGCAATGAGGCAAGGGAGAACGTTTTACCCAATATGGCGGTGGACAATGGGGAACGAGACTTCGGTCCCAAGACACGAGTCAAGTTAAAGAAAGAATAAATGATTACATGGGAATGGACATGAATAATATGCTTATCTATCAGTCAGTCATGATGTCGATGAGAGCGTCGTGATGGTGTAGCTGTGTGTATTGCTGTATGTGTATTGTGATTAGAGGCACAAAAGCACGATCAACTGAGGGCGGAAAATTAGATGTTAACTGGTTGGTGTTCGTGAAGGCTCTGGCGTACCTCAAAAGCACACCTTGCTGCCTTGGCAAACCGCCAGGAGCCCAAATTATCGTACCGCATTTAGGTTGCTCTATACGATAAATTATATTAATATATACGATAAATTCATATATACTACATAAGACCATGGCAATATTGCTTAATAGCATATTAGGCCTTTTATAACTTAACTTATTTACAATCTTATAATATACGATCTACTCGTCCTACGTCGTGCTGTAGGAGAGATCGTGACGTCACAGAGACATACAAGATCACAAAAGAGTCATATTCTATCGTATTTATACGATATCTTGCGTCCGTGATGTTGGGGGCTAACGACTGGTTCCGCGGCCGTCCAGATGGTCCATATGTAGAAGTTTTCAAGACGGATCTCTTGGCGATCGTTGCTGGTTACACTCTTATATACCCACTGGTTTCTAGACCTGAATCACAGATATTAGGATATTCCTGTCAATCTGGATCGGAATTAACGCCAAGCGCATCTCACGTCGATCGCTCAGCTTCCCGGCCTGTATGAAGGTTATAAGGTGCACGTAGATTTCTTTTACGTGGACAGATCCTTCTATCTAAATCTGCCACGGAGTCTGCCGGCTCTGGAACTCAATTCTCAGGAACAAACAAATGATAGAGCTCGGGGTCAACTCTGGTGACCAACCACTGGTTGGTGTCTATCTTTCAACTGATTTTACTGGGGGCTGGAGCTTGGTTTATAAGTTCGGTTTTGGACCCTGTAGGCAATAGGGATCTCGAGTTTTGATGGACTTATTTGAGCTCTCAATGGATACGGGAACTAGGTAAGGTGGTGATTACTGTTGTGGCACATGGCTGTATGGAGCCTTCATAATGAGATATAACTGAGCCTTAGTAAGAGGTACTCTCTGGGCTTAACACTAATAAGGCGTACGGTCCGGACGGTGTTCCTCCTGTTGTTCTCAAAAACTGTGCTTCCGTGCCTAGGCAAACTCTTTCGTCTCTGTCTATCCTCTAACGTCTTCCCTTCATGCTGGAAGTTTGCTCACATTCAACCTGTCCCAAAGAAGGGTGACCGCTCTCAACCCTCCAACTATCGTCCAATTGCTCTTATCTCTTGTCTTTCTAAAGTTTTTGAAACTATTCTTGCTTCCAAATTTCTTAAGCATTTCTCTTCTCATAATCTGCTCTCAGATCGCCAGTATGGCTTCCTTAAGGGTCACTCTACTGGTGATCTTCTTTCATATCTTACTAACTCTTGGTCATCCTCCTTTCGGGACTTCGGTGAGACTTTTTCTATTGCACTAGACATATCGAAAGCCTTCGATAGAGTCTGGCATAAATCTTTAATTTCTAAACTACCCTCCTTCGGTTTCTATCCCTCCATCTGTGCCTTTGTCTCTAATTTCCTTTCTGGCCGTTCCATAGCTGCGGTTGTGGACGGCCATTGTTCACTTCCTCACCCTATAAACTCCGGTGTTCCTCAGGGCTCTGTCCTATCTCCTATTCTCTTTCTAATTTTTAAAAATGATCTCCTTAACTGTACCTTAATTCCCATCCATTCATACGCAGACGACTCAACTTTACACTACTCATTAGTTTTTCAGAACGCCCCAGCCAGCAATCCCTCAACGACAAACGTAATGAAGCCATAGAACTCTTAAATTCTGATCTAAATACTATTTCCAATTGGGGCAGAGAAAACCTTGTTAACTTTAATGCTTCCAAAACCCAATTTCTCCATCTATCTACCCGTCAGGATCTCCAGCGGACTATCCCTTATTCTTCAACAATACAAAAATCAACCCTTCATCTTCTCTCAATATTCTTGGTGTCTCTTTTTCTTCTGCTCTCATTTGGAAGGACCATATTACCAGTCTTGCTAAGGCAGCCTCCCAGAAGCTGGGTGTGCTCAACCGCCTTAGGGGGTTCTTTTCCCCTGCACAGCTTTTTGCTCTGTACAGGGGCATAGTGCGCCCTTGTATTGAGTATTGTTCACATGTGTGGGGAGGTTCCTCTCACACCGCTCTCCTAGACAAGGTTGAAAGGAAGGCCTTTCGTATCATTAACTCCCGTCCACTCACCAACTCTCTGCAATCTCTCTCTCTCCGCCGCAATGTTGCATCTCTCTCGCTATTCTATCGCTACTATAATAATCAGTGTTCCTCAGAGCTATCCCAGTGCATACCACCTCCTTTACGTAGGGCACGTGGTACCCGTCTTGCAACTCAATCCCACCCCTACTCTGTGCAACTCTCCAACCCAAGAGTGAAACGTTACTCTCAAACTTTCTTCTACTCAACATCTGAGCTCTGGAACTCTCTCCCAGAATCAGTCTTTCCCTCTTCCTATGACTTAAATTGCTTCAAACTCCATGTGTCCAGGCATTTTGGCTCGAACGTCCCTTGATTTTGGCCCTGTCACTCTTTCAACTATGGGGGAGGCACTCGCTATAGGCAGTTATGCCTTTTGCCTCCCTCAATCACATAGAAAAAAAAAAAAAAAAAATATACTGGAAGTATTTAGGGGAGAGAGACTGGATCTACTTTGCGAGGTGGTTTGGGACATCTTTGATAGGAGCGTCTCTCTTAGATTGCTCAGTCTTCATTCTATGGTATAGCTGAGGTGCTAATTTGGTTATCGGAGTATGCAAGAAAGGTTAATGGGTTATTGTGGGTTAATAGAGGTTAGTAAAGGTGTTAATCATACATGGTTAGTTCATTGATAGGAAGAATTCCTGTGCTACCTGGAAATGACCCGGAAGTCAAAACAGGGGTCAGGTATACCTCCGCAGGGGTAGGGGTCTCCCTCCTCGGGTGAGTGAAAGGGGTAGGTGCGCGTCCTCTCTCTGTGATGGACGTCCGGGCGGCTGTGGCTGGGGGCTTGCCATATTACAAGTGTTTTGTAATAACCCTCTGTTTATGAGACAGATGTGGGTGTTCGTAATACCAAAACCGAAGGTGCCTTGACCAGCTGGTTTAATTGGTTGGGTTGTTAATTGCATGGTTTGTTGGATGTGGTGGAGACTGGGTTGCTTACTCTGACACATTTATCTGGAAGTATGGCAATAGAAGTTAGTCACTGGCGAGGCAGCTAGCCTCGCACTGACGATCATTTGGTACAGGGTTGTGAATGGGTTGTGAGGGAATAGATGGCATGCAAAGGGTTAGTAAAGTTCTAATGGTGTTCCTTCCTACTGGGGGAAGGTAGGCTGGATAGGAGTATATATACAAAAGGTTTGAGAATGTTTGTACCGGAAAAGTTAAGGATATTCAGGGGTTATGGTGGAGAGGCTAGGTTAGGAGGGAGTGGAGGAGCGTGGGGGTTAACGAGAGGGAGAGGGTTAAGGGGGGCTACGTGGAAGTTTGACCCTAAGGTCTCTGGGCATAGGGGTGGCATTAGGCTACAGTTGGTATCCTAGACTGGGGGTTACCGACAGGGAAGGTAGGGTAATCAAACGCTACCGGGGGATGAGCAATAGGTGGTGGTATATGAGTCTGGAAATTATAGAATCATGTGGACTGTGGGGAAGATGAGGTTAGCTGTAGGTGTGTGCTTGACTGTGGAGAAAAGTAGAGAAAAACATAGTGTACTATTACTCGTCAATACGAGCGGTTATGGACACTATTATTTGATACAATTTCTTGCTGATCTAGTTGTCCCTGGGAACTGCGTTTTCTATGAAATATATATACCAAAGAAAGCGGCAGTTCGTAGGGGTAGCTTCGTTATTGTTTCGTGGTAGATATGCGTCGAGACAATGGTAAAAGAGGGTTATCTATACAATCTCTGGTTGGGGTAAGAATTAGAGTTACTGCATGGTTGCTAACATCTTCAGTCATTATCTCTGTCTAGGTCTTACAGGAATAATGGTTATATATACAATGGTGTACCCGTGGGTATCATAGTTTCTTATCAATTATGACATGGGGGTTAACATATTACTTCTCGGATGGAAGAACATACATAGATTTATGGGGGTGGTTGGTCTTCAGAAACTTAGTCTGGCAAGACAAGGTATTTTAGGGGGTTAACATATTACTTCTCGGATGGAAGAACATACATAGATTTATGGGGGCGGTTGGTCTTCAGAAACTTAGTCTGGCAAGACAGGGGTTAACATATTACTTCTCGGATGGAAGAACATACATAGATTTATGGGGGCGGTTGGTCTTCAGAAACTTAGTCTGGCAAGACAAGGTATTTTAGGGGCTATTCCTAGTCTCGCGCCGGCTATTATTTTGGTTCAGGTTGTGAGTGTGGCTAGGGAGTTAGAGGATAGTTAAGGGGGGTACAAGGATAGGTCCTTCCCTTCTATTTGTTGAGGTTAGTGAACGAACTGAGTTGGCATGTTATAACGTTCTTATGGCGTCTTTACAGGGGGAGGGTTGTGAATTGTAAAGGGGGTGGTTTGAGGCTAGGCGCCGCACCGCTCGTGACCTAGGGTAGTGACCCTTAATGCGCTGGACATAGGTGTGGCATTTCCCTACGATCGAACAGGTAGGGTGGTGTGTGCAGCGGGGTGTGAAGGATAAGCGGACAGGATGACCCAAAACAGGGTACCACTGAGCATAGGGTCACGAAGCAAAATAGAGTAGTGTGGATTGTGGATACGAAGGAGGTGATTGGAAGACGTATAACAATTGTGGAAAAGTAAATGGAAGAGAGGAACACAATGGCGGATAAAAGATAATTAACCTAAGGATTGAATACATGCATGAATGACGACATTATAGCCGTCGTCCTAATAAGATGATGAAACCGGGTTGGTATGCACGTGGTACAATACAACACAAGGACAGTGCTGCTATGTCGCATCAATACTGGTGGCATACTCCGGTTAATATATTATATACACTTAGTTACTAGAAGAACAAGGCAAGGGGGGGCGACTGAGCATGGGGGTACATATATCTATACTCGTCATGGAGAGAGAGATACGAGGTAGCTTTCCTGCATCTCTCCTGATAATCGTCTGCAGATTGGTCATAGTGAGTTTATCCGAATTAACAGGCCTAAATCAATACAACAACGGGCATAGGGTTATCGGGTGTATTAAATTAAGGTGTATTCATGTTCATCATCATGTAGGTAGAGTCTGGCGGGTAAGAGGTGTAGGACACGAGGGGTAGTAGATACGCGAGGTGGGGGAAGGGTCAGCGGTTAAAAGCGATAGGCAGGTGTGGTTTGGAGCTGCTTAGCCCTGCGGGCTTCGGCCTGTCTGAACTGGTTGGCTTGGTCACCTGGTCCTTCGGGCTTCTTGTTCTGGGGCATTTTACAGGGTATTAATGCTACACAGTCATACCCGTTGGTTCGAGTGGAGCTGGAGGTTGATGGTGTGACACGAGAGATAGATGTTGGAATCGTAGAGAAACTGCAAGTAGAGGGCGTCGACCTTCTTCTCGGCAACGACTTGGCGGTGCCTACTTCTGAGGTTCCACCCTTAGTCGTTGCCGAGAGGGCGGCCGACGTGAGTAGGGAGGGGCAGGAGTTGGTCGAAAGGTGTCAATTACAGCAGATGGCGTGTGTTGTCACCCGATCTCGTGCATCTAAGGTGTCACAGCCTATTCCTCAGTCTCCAGACCAGCGGAGGAACGGTCGGAAGGAGAAAGCAAAAGTTGGGAACAATTTTGAGAGTTTTGATCCAGCGGCTCTTCTTGGCGACTCAGTATTAGCACCAATGTTAAGGTCCGGAGTGGCCCCAGAACCTGTCACACTTAGTGAAGAGGTGGGGCGTGAGAAAACTCCGAGACAGCACCGGTACTCACGTAAGCAAGATAGGATAGAACAGCCCAGTATCGGGGGAGGCCATAAGTTGCTCCGGGAGCATCTAGACAAATTGGCTCCTTCGGATATCTGTCGGCTGCAGCTAGGTGATCCTGAGCTTCAGAAGTGTAGTAACGGTGCAGTGGAACTTGAGGAGAACGGGGATGCAAAGCCGGGGAACTTCTTTCGTGTGGAGGGTATTTTGTACAGGCGTTTTCTAGATCCCAGACGGAGTTGGGAGGGTGGGTCGAGAGTGGTTGACCAGTTGGTAGTGCCTAGTGTGTGCCGTGATAGCCTACTGAGGTTGGCGCATGATGTACCGTTGGCAGGGCATTTGGGGGTACGTAAGACGGTAGCAGCATTGGCGAAATTATTTTGGTGGCCAGGTATGAAGGCACATGTTGAGTCATGGGTGGCAATGTGCAGTACCTGCCAGACAGTAGGTAAACCAAACCAGTGTATTCCCAAGGCTCCGTTACACCCTATTCCTGTAATCGGGCCACCATTCAGTAAGGTTATAATCGACATGGTTGGCCCTCTACCCCTACTAGTGCAGGCAACAAGTACCTCCTCACCATCATGGATGTTGCCACTCGTTATCCGGATGCATACCCCATGCGAAATGGTACTGCTAAGACTGTTGTTCGTAACTTGCTATTGTACTGTTCTAGGTACGGGTACCCGCAGGAATTGCAGTCAGACCAAGGGTCCAATTTTACTTCTACCCTTTTCAAACAGACCATGCAGCAGCACGGTATCAGTACAGTTGTCTCTTCAGCCTATCACCCAGAGAGTCAAGGGGTGTTGGAGAGGTGGCACTCGACTCTGAAAAGCATGCTGCGTTGTTACTGTGTTGAAAATGGCAAGGATTGGGATCTTGGGTTACCCTATGTTTTATTCGCTGCTCGGGAGGTACCTGATGAAAGCCTCAGGTTCAGTCCCAATGAGTTAGTCTTCGGACATCAGGTCAGAGGCCCCCTCAACATGGTTAGAGAAATCTGGGAGGGCACAGCAAAACCATGTTCCATGTTAAAGTATGTCCTCGAGAGCAGAGAGAGAATGCTGAGAAGCCTAGAGTTGGCAGGTAGGAATTTGGTAGGGTCGCAAGCACTGATGAAGGACAGGTACGATGAGAAGACAAAACTCCGGGAGTTTAAGGTGGGGCAGGAGGTGTTGCTTTTGTTACCTCTGCCAGGTCATCCGTTGTCTGCTAAGTACGCTGGTCCTTATAAGGTGGTAAAGAAGATCTCTGACCTAGACTATCTTGTGGCTACTCCAGATAGGCGTAAAAAGAATCAGCTGTGCCATGTGAATCTGGTGAAAGAGTTTGTGAGGCGCCCTCCTGAGCCTCTCGCTGTCCCTGTGTTGACCTGCAGCGGTCATGGTGGAGAAGGAGTGAGGGACAGTGAAGCCCAGGTGGAAGATAACTGGGAGTGTCATGTCTCTGCTGACCAGTGGGCGGGGAACTCCAGACAGGTGGCTGACGATGCTCTAGTGCACCTGCCTGAGCAACAGCGTGTAGCCGTGCAGCGCCTGTTTGCTTCATACCCCACTGTGTTTGCAGAACATCCAGGCCTCACAACTCAAGTGGTGCGTGGACGTGGGAGATCACCCCCCCCCCCCCCTTTAAATCAGTACCCTACAGAATTCCACCCATTAAACTCCCAGCCCTCAGAGCTGAGTTAGAGTATATGTTAGAACGGGGGTTGATTGAGAAGGGGGCAGTTAGGTGGACATCTCCTGTCACTCTGCAGCCCAAGCCTGACGGGAAGGTTCGCTTCTGCATTGACTTTCGGAGATTGAACGGGTTGACTCCCACCAATGCTTATCCCCTTCCCCGTGTTGATGATAGTGTAGACAAGATTGGTAAGGCACAGTTTCTAACTAAGGTAGACCTAGTGAAAGGCTACTGGCAGGTGCCCTTGTCTGAACGGGCGAAGGGGGTATGCGGGTTTGTGGTTGATGGGAACACCTACCGTTGCAATGTGATGCCGTATGACCTTAAAAATGCCCCAGCAACCTTCCAGAGTCTTATGAACGAGTTAGTAGCTGACATCCCTAACTGCACTGTCTACCTAGATGACGTTATAATCTACGATGACAACTTTGAGAGTCACTGTGAGCACATAGAAGCCTTGTTTCGGAAGCTCAGTGAGGCCAGCTTGGTGGTCAATCTGGGCAAGTGCGACTTTGTCCGGGCAACTGTACAGTATCTTGGGTTTGTGGTCGGGTTAGGCCAGGTGTGCCCCCCCCCCCCCAAAAAAAAAACAAGATACAGGCTATTAATCAGTTCCCCAGGCCGTCCACCAAGCGGCAGATCATGAGATTTTTGGGCATGATCGGTTACTATCGCCGTTTCATTCAGGGTTATTCTACTGTGTTAGCTCCTCTGACAGATTTACTAGCAAAAGACAAAAAGTTCAAGTGGGCACCTGAGTGTGAAAGGGCTTTTCGCTGGTCAAGCACCTACTATGCACTCACCCAATCCTCAGGGCCCCTGACTTTGAAAGACCATTCCAGCTGGCAACAGATGCCAGCGGTGTAGGGGCTGGTGCCGTCTTAATGCAAACAGACGAGGAAGGTTTGGAGCATCCAGTCAGTTTCTTTTCCAAGAAGTTTAATTCAGCTCAGAAAAACTACTCTGTGGTGGAGAAAGAACTGCTGGCAATAGTGTTGGCGCTCAGGCACTTTGAAGTATATGTTCCTGCCTACGGGCCAGTCGTGGTGATTTATACCGACCACCACCCTCTTAAATTTCTGAACCAATTCCACAACCGGAATATGAGGCTGACACGTTGGTCACTCATGTTGCAAGAATACAATCTAGACATTCGCCATATTGCCGGTTGTGAGAATGTGATTGCAGACTGTTTGTCGAGGGTGGAGGATCCGGCGTAGATCACCACAGGTGTGTGGGTTTGAGTGGAGAAAAACCAGGCTTGCCCCTGTAGAGCAGCCATCAAAAACAACATTAAAATTAAATAAAAAAAATCACATAAAAACTCTTTCTTTTTTATAGTTAATTATAAGTTGCCAATGTTATAGCTAAAGTTCTAAGTTGAACCTGTCTTTCACTTAGTAGGCTGGGCTCTGTGAAGCTCGCTCAGGGAGCATAGCAGGCTAAAATTATACTATTGTGTTTGGGAGGGGTTATAAGATTTTCTTTATGCTAATATGTTGTTTTATTTAAGATTGAGCTTTGCATTTCATTTCTGGTGGAGTGGCTATGTGTGACGGGTCTTGTCGGCATTCTGCCTTGTCAGATATGGTGCTCGCCTAATGTTGAGCGTCCCATATCTTGGGCGGGGTGTGACGTCTACCAGCGTTGGCAGAATCGCCTCTCGTTAGCCACTAGCGCTCGCCAGTGACATCGAAATGGGCTACAGTTATCAGAGAATGTTGTTCTTTCTTTCCTAGTACTCGCATTGTCACAGAGAGTCCAGTGGTGGTCTTTGTTTTCGTCTGTGACAACGGGAAGTATTTTATATCATTAATAGAATATAAGATGCATTGTGTAAAGTTAAGGAGAAAGAGAGATATAGGCAGCGTGGTGGTAATATGTGCGTGTGTATGTATGTGCTGCCTCCCTCGCTCGGAGGACTCTTCCCGCTCGCGCGCGGGCTTTCCCGCGCCCTTGATTGGCTGGCAGATCCTGGCGCGTCCTAGGGGCCTGCTGCCTTGTGACATCTTGGCCCGTGATTGGCCGACCATCGCGCCCTTGTGGGCTCCTGTGTAACTAACCTCCTCCGTGAGGGTTCCCAGGAGCTGTTCTCCTCAGGACAGGCTAGGCGCACGTGCTTCTAACATCCCTTTGCATACTCTCTCCCGATCACCCCCTTTACCACTGTCTCTCTCGCTGACCTCCTTCTTTTCCATTGCTTCTCACCTTTATTCAATTACTTGTCCCCTTGGGTTCTGCATACGGTTTCCATAGCCGGCCCATTGTATTGCATGCGCCGTCCTTAGAGATATTTACATGTACTTAGAATAGGTTTTGAGGGTTCTTAGTTAGTAGAGGTTGGGAACTTAGTGTGTCTCCATTATTGATTTAGTGTTTCTGCTCTTTTATTTAATGCTAGACTGGGATAAGGTAACTGTAGTCGTTGTCTCCGATGTGTGTATGGTTTGTTTATACCTACACGACTTCGACCGGTCCTGTGGTAGCCTGTGTTGTCTTTTCGGTTGCGTCCTTTACGAGTGCAGCATGGTGTTGACTGAGGGTTTTGGCCTGTTCCAGTTCCACACTTTGCTGCCTCTTTGCTTGTCTTTAGAGGGTCGCCAGGATAGAACCAGATATTTGTGATCTGGATCTATCAAGAGAGCACCCTAGTCAATTAACGTAACTTAAAGGATGCAGTCTTAAGGACATCGCTAGGCTACGAGCCTGTCTTACTCAACCACAGTTCCTTACCTAGAGTGTTCCAGCTAGACATTATTAATCGAGTAGACACTTATTAGTATTTAATGTAAGCTCTTTGATATGTACGCATTATTATTCACAGCATTTATTAGTATAGGTTGTTGTTGAGTTGCACAGGCATAGCAGACTGTTTCGTTGATGAGGAAGTACTTCTTTTTAGTGTCGAGCATTGCTGCCGTTGTGCATTTATAGTGTTCTCGTGTCAGTTAGCATCATATGTCCTATCTTTTAGTGTATTCCATTTACACGTGTGGTGTCCTGCCTCCTGCCTTTATATAGTTCAAGATAAGATACGAGCATCTTATGAGCATCAGATTTTCTTCAGAAGTTTCCAGGTCTATGCTGTAGGACTATACTTCACTTTCTTTCAGATAGGAGTGAAGAGTTTATTGTTGTTTAGAGTAACTATATTGAAGCATCTTTTTATTGTATTAAATCTTGCAGTGATTTAATTGATCTTTCCATAGATTCCTATTTATGCATTTTAACATAACTTGCATCTTTTTTGTTATCAGGCTATACCAGTGTGGGTTAGCCTGAAGTAGAGGACATTTATGCCCAGTTAAGGATACCCCGCTATCGCAGATTAACTCTGGAGGGTATAGGTGTTTTTGTTCGCCGGCATATAAGTTCGAGGGTTAGGATCTAGCGTACCGTTGTTGCATAGTGCCCTATTACTAGTCCAATCGTTAAGTGCCCTTGTTTTATTCGTAGCCCCGGTCGTAACATAGGTAAAACACAGCAAATCTAGTACAAGTAGACCAACAGGTTAGGCCCCCTAAACGGCCTAATCCCCCAGGTTTTACGACTGACCAACTAAATGACTTGTTACAGAAGGTGATCCGTCAGTGTGCTATAAAACGCGGCCAAACCCCCTCTCAGACACTGGGACCACCTACGAGTTTACCTACACCTCACCCTTCTCATGTCAATAAAGGCGGTCCCCTTCAGCCCACCCCCTCCGCCGGTGCGACAACTGAACGAATAATCACCCAACCATTGACTACGGGTCCTACGCCAACTATCCCTGTGATTCCTCTCACTACGGTGAAATAGATTCGGCCTCCGACCTTAGGAGCTATCCCAGGTTCGTTGCCGGAACAAACTGTAATCCGCCCTCAAACCCCGGCATCTATTTACCCAGGGTTTGTAGATTTATAGTCTTCTAACGTAACTCCCCCTTCCGCCGGTCGGCCCAATCAGGGATTACCGGCGGATGCTTTGTTACTTGCCTCTACCTCCCATAGGTCCCCCTCCTGTAGAATTGACACTAGTGTGGTTTCCCGGCCTGAAGGTTTCCGACAGGATAGTTCTGTCGGTTCCGATGACACACAACCATATATGCTCCCTTCTTTGACCAGGAACCAACGGTTTGGTAGTCCGCCGGGCCCTACTGTTCCCCCAACCACTCACTCCTCTGCTATGCCCACCCCCAATTTTACCACAATCACTTGCACAATCTCAAGTCCCGAAGGAGCCAGGGTACCTCTGGCTTCCGGTGACAGCCTTGTCAAACGGGGAAGGTCATAGGTCGACACACGGGGAGGTCCCAGTGCCGGTAGAGCAGACGATAGAAGTCAACAGACGGCAGGTCTTTAGAGCTAAAGATGCACAGGGTAACGTGTTACAGGTCCCTATCTATGCTAGACCTGATCCTGCTAATTACCGTTATTTTGTGTATATTCCTGGCCATTTGACTCCCTTTCCGCCGGTTCCCACGGTTCAGGACCCCCCTTACCCAGACACTCCTCTTTGCCCTGATTGTAATGAACGTTGTGGCATTAATGGGTGTCATTCCCTTTCCCAGTGGACAGAGCCTTCCCTCAAGTTTCTCAGATGTGGTCCCCACTGAGACCGAAGGGAGCTGAATCTGGGTGAGGTGGGCGATGGCCCTTGGGTAACGTGGGATCGGGAGCTTCAGCAATTTGCGATAGATATTACATCTAACCCTTTGTCCCCAGTTCCTCCTCCCCCCATTACCGAGTTTGACTGGCTACGACAACAACCAGGTGGGGTCCCGCTGCCTATTTTTGATTTCCTCATAGCCCCCCAGCTAACAGTAGGGGATTTTCCCCTGCCCTTAATTGCTCCAGAACCTATTGAACTCCAACGGGAATTTCTAGTTAGAGATAATGCCCATCGCAAGTTTATTAGTTTCCTTTTAACTAGGGATACGGCCCTGGCTATTGCTAAACCCGTGCCGGATCCCCCTCGGCAGAGGGAGGAATTGGTTAAAGCCTTTCAACAATATCTCCTCCCTTCCCCGGCTCGTACTATCACCGAAATCAGAACGGCGTTATTTGAGGCAGTAAGATCACGGCAGCTACTCAGACTTGGTATGGCTCAGGGATTACCTATGAATGCTTATTATAGAATTTTGTTCTCTCCGGTCTTAACCCCAAAACTTTTTGATGACCAAACAGAGAGAGATGTGAAGGTAATGTGTAAATTGCAGGGCGAGACTCCGCAATAAAGTAAATGGCAGGGGGTGACCCCGCAATAAAGGTCTCCCCTATGTGGTGCAGCTGCCGGCGGACAAGTGGTCAACGCCCCAGCTACTAGACAAATTCTTTTCGATGACTAATAGTCAGTCTTTTCTTCCACCCTACATCACCCTCTCCCCCTCGGCCATGCTAGTGCAACAGGGTTCCGAGGCTGGAATTAATGGTTGTTCCCACGGGATGGCTGCGCCTCCTTAGGTCTTCTGCTCGACCGGACTGCGCCGGCCCAAGCAAACACACGCCGCGAAACGAGTCTCGAAGCTCTCCCTTTCCCCGGCATTGTGCATACATGATACCACCTTCTGGATAAGGAATGGGATACAACGAAACCTAGTAGGGACGTGATCACCAGCTCAGGGGTGGTATGCACACACCACTAACCCAGGGGCGGACACGTAAAGGAAAAGGCTTCTCACTAACTTTGACTTCATCTCAGATAAATTGTGATATACTGTACACCCGTCCGCCGGCAGGCGGCTACCCCGGACCTTGGTAAGGAGTATTACAGTTCAGCAACTATGTATAGGCTCTAGTTGGGGCAGTGCTACCTCGGGGACTGTTTTTCCTCAGTTACACTAGGCAAATCCCCAAGGTGGCCCCTATGTACGATATGTGCAGCACAACGCGAACAAGTATTGGTTCTCTCTGGTTCAATTATTTTTTGAGGGCAACTTAAGCTCATTTGTGTTTCGAGGGCATCTTAAGCTATGCCGGGACTGGTCCTTTAGTTTCACTTCCCGCCGTCAGGGGGTGGGTTCCGTCCCGGCGGGCAGGTTCCCTACATTAGTATTCAGGAGTTTTTGCCTCTCCCCATACTCACGCGAGTTGTGCCCACATAACGGAATGCTTTTTATGGTAACCCACTTACTCGAGTCAGGGACAGCTCAGCAGCAGGCCCATGCTCTCATTTCTTGGGGTCGGAACAGCCTTCTACTTCCCCTCCCCCTCCACCCTGTTGTAGTGTGTTACTCATTCTCCCTTCCGTCCCTCGATGATGGTTTTCAACCATAATGGAGGCCCACATCCCTTTGCTTTCACTTCAATTTCTTCAAAACAATTTTTTTTTAAAGTCCCCACTTGTTACTACCACGTTCTCCTCATGTTGGTGCACCATGACATTCTAGTCCCAAGTTGACCTAGGCTCGAGTTTTCGGCCAATCAAAAGGATTTCATACTAAAGTAGAACTCCCCGACATCTTAGCGTGGCTGGCAATTCTCGGATTGTATAGATCCCTCTCTGACCTGCCGTCAGTTTCGCCAACAGCTTGCCACACATGTCTGCTCCCCCTCCTACTTTCTTTGTAACTCTGACGCCCTCTGTAATGACAGGCAACTGGAGTCACTCCTTTTCAGTTCACTAATTAGACGAGTGGCTTCTCATCTTTAAGAAATGGTTTAGACAGCTACGCTGACCCTGAGCTGTCTCTGACCTCGGAGTGGCAATAAACGGTTTCTTAAAGTTTACCACGTTAAGTTCAGTATGTTCTTTTTAAGTAGTACAGGTTGTGTTATGAATGTTTTTACATATCCAGTCTCGAACGCCGGCGGAGGAGACATGGCCAAGCCACCCTTGGTTTCCGCCCAAGTGGTTGCATGAATCTTGCATGATCCTCTTAAGCTAGGAACACTTTACGGCTTCCCCCCCTCCCCCGGCGGACGACCTGGCATAGCCGGCTGATTTTCTGGTGCTATGCAGTTTAATCTTTATATTTACTTTGTGCTCACTCTATATATGCCTCTTTGGCTAGAGTCAGTAGTGATCAGCAGAGGTGCCCCCCTCCTTTTTTGCGGACATCAATTGCATTTGTTTATCTCTTTTAAAAAAAGTAATTTTTGTTGTTCTTCCCAACCTTTTTTCTTGGGATCCGCATATAGGCACTTTCTTTTTTTGGGGGGAGGGCTTTTTTACTTGTATTCCAGCCGGACGGCATTAATACTGTGATGTATACGCCCATTTTGGCTTAGAAAAGGGGGGGGGGGGAATAGGTAGATCCCAGTACAGAGGAGAACCCCCCTCCCGCAGGATTACAAGTTCATACAGGGCAGGATAGGCATGGCTTACGCCGGGCCAAGCCCACATATATGTATACGAGCTAGGAAGCTCAAGGGAAACATTTTTTTAGTTACTGGAACTAGTATAATCATTTTATGTTTTTGATACGCTTAATTAAATGCTCATGTTTTTTTATACATAATAAATATTGTTTACACTCATTGTATATATGTAATTACCATTTCTACGCTAGTCTGCACTAGATTAAGAAGTATTGATATTAAGATTGGTCAAAGTGACTCAATAAATGGACCTACGGAACAAGCTGAGCTCAGTCCGGGTTCCAAATTACAAGTGATGAGGAGTTTTTGTATTAACTTTAGGTTTCACGCTTTACATCAAACACCTCATGTACGAGGACTAAGTGATGAGGGGTTTTTGTATTAACTCTAGGTATCACACTTTACAACAAACACCTTATGTACGAGGACTAAGTTGTTGGAGCAGGCTTCTTTGAAGCAACGCACTGCTCACACTCTTTCATATTTTTATATCTGTTATATTGTATACATACTACAATAACATACTTTTCCTGTTATGAAGATTCTTGACTTACGACCTGCGGTTACTGAGGATACGATATTATTGCGAATGTCCCCCTCCAGTCTTGGATTTCAGGCAATATCGTCAATGATGGAGGGGCCACTATTAAATTATAGGTTTGATGACGATGAGGGCCCTCCCAGAAATCCCCTTCCCATTCGCGTGATATTTTTGAGGTTTTTTATCTTGATATATCAGTGAAAGACGAATTGTGCGCTTGGCGAGAGGTGGTAAGAAGCCACAACACAAGAAAATCCACCGAATGTGGGAAGCTTGTTGATAACAGTGTTTAAGTGTTTAAATTTTTCCTTTTTTACTCTCATATTTTTTTACGAAGGGTTTTTCGTAGTGGGTACCCGATCTGTGACGACACCATAAGAGAAGTAGCGTTGCACTTATGAAGATGACTCTTTTTTTTCCTCGCGGCGGTTGATTCAAACGACTGACGTGGTGTTGATTGGAGACTATTATACTAATAGGCAACATCGTCAATGATTCCGGGGCCCCTACTAAATATTAGGTTTTCTCTACTTCCCTTCGGGAATCAAACCTATAATTCCTGCATTCTCTCCGTCAGAGCCAATGGTTGCAGATGACAGGTAACTTCAGCGTGTACAGTAGCGAGAGTAAGTTCCCGACCACTACCACTGTATATTTCTGCGTTCTCTCCGTCAGGGCCAGTGGTTGCAGATGACGGGTAACTTTAACGTGTACAGTAGTGAGAGTAAGTTCCCGACCGCCACTCCCCGGGCCGGCACCCACCTCCTCCACGCCACCACACTCAGGGACGATGAGAAGGAGTACTGGGGCTTCCATCTCCTGAGGGGCTCCTCCGTCACTATCTCTGCCTGTGCTAGGTAAGGCTGTAAGAGGGAGGGTAGTTGCTTTTTCTGGACTCCCCCTCCCCCCCCCACCTCTGCCCTCATGTATTAACACTTTGGCGTGCCGATGAAGTTATTTTCGTCATCCGATTCCCGACCGTAGACGTGCCGATGACGTTATTTTCGTCATCCACTTCCCAACCGTAGCCGTTCCGATGACGTTATTTTCGTCATCCGCTTCCCAACGAGCGTTTTACTATACCGCGCGGATTAGTACTGGGTAGGTGGGAGATGGAGAGCGAGGTTCACTTTCTAGGTAGGCGAGAGAGGGTAGGCCAGGCACGCGAAAGTGTTAAAGGGGTATGCGACCCCTGGGTGGGGGGGGGGGGGGGGGTTCCTGTGGTCATATATATCACATTTTTCAAAACCTGCATCAAAATGTTCCTACACCATCGTGTAATAATACCCGACCAGTATTTCACCGGGCCGTGCAAATTTCAATGCGGCGGGAGTTAAAGGGACGAATGTCGTAAGCACGTGGAGGAGGGCATAATTGCCCGAAATTACCTTCATTCCATGCTCTAGCTTATGCATAAGCAAGAGCCAGAGTGTAAAACAATTATATATCTGTGAAATTACAATGATAGAGCTTTCCAATGACACCTGAATCATCCCTGTACATCATCTGGTTATCTTGCAACGATCTTGCAAACGAAGGCCTAAATTGATAAAAAATTATAAATTTTTGCAGTATTTGCTATGTGTGATACTGCACAGGAGTGACCGAGCACTATCTCAGAGCTCAGTGTGTGCCCGCCACTTGTGGCTGGCGGTTGGAGCCCCTCTGCGCTCCCTGCAACAGCTGGCCTCTTTCTCAGGGCTCATAATAGTCTCAAAATGGTGCCCGCCATATGGGCACCGTACAGAAGGGGTTAAAAGGCCGTATCTCCGTTCAATAAATTTGGTGTTTTAAATAATCACATAAAATAAAAAATCAATCAGATTTACTTGGGATTACCAGGGAATATTTATTTTGATAGTAGCTAGAGATATACATCAGGCATATGTGATATAATGACATGGCGATATTCTATAATGTATGGGAAATTTAAAAACAAAAATTTGCATAGGGCTGTAAAGATATCAAATGACTATTCACAGCCAAAAAGTGAAGACAAAAATGGTTAAGTATTATTTCCGTTATGAAATTTAAAGTCGTTATACATATACGTATATGTATATGTATACATATATATGTATATATATATATATATATATATATATGTATATGTATATATATACATATATCGTTCTTGTTCACACACAATGTAGGCAACATAGGTGCCTATTCATCTTCAAAGTTTCAAGTCTAACTCCAAATAGTTTAGATTTTTGTCGGTAAGTGTCACATACCCCCTTAACCCTATTAGTTTTCAGGTTTTAAGACATTCGTCCCATTAGTTTGGTGACCTTAAGACTGCGCCCCATTTCTTCATCAATATTAAGATCTTTCGTGCCATTTACGTGTCGATTTTTTTCCTGGCGAGCAATAGCAATCATGTAACTTAGGAGGAAACAAAGGCTGGGACATTTTTCTACAGAAAAATTGACAAATATATCTAGAAGGGTTGTCTTGGGGAGGTGTTTTTTAAACTTGATGGAGGTCTAGGAAGGAAACTAAATAATAAATAAATAAATCAACCAATAGGTAACCCCTTCCCCCTTTATACATTTTAGTTTTTATAATTTCGAATACGAAGCCACATAACATTGTAAATTAAACACTTTTGAGACATTCAGACTATACCGTATGCTAATTACTTGGTATTCACAAAAGATAAATTTAAGATATTAGTAATGGACTCTGTTTTGCTTTGCAAGACCTATGCCCCCAAAGTAATTGACCACTTGCGAGTTTCAGGCTATAAGGAAGTTGGAGCCGTGAGCATCGATATTAAAGAGAAATACAATAATAATGTGGGTTTCTGATGTATAAAAAGTGCGATCAATTTGGTCTTATGTATTTATATATGTATTATGACCGTATATTAGTTGATAATTCTGCTAAATATTGATGGCCACAACTCCAACTTCCTTATAGACCAAAACTCGCAAGTGGGCAATTGACTGACAAAACGAGATACAGGGCGACCTATCAAACTATGGGAGACTAGAATAACTCAACTCCCATTCTGATAAGACCACCCTATTGTCCTATTAACCTTTTCAGTATATAATGATACCTTTCGCCTTTCTATATTCTAAAGACAGAAGCCATCTTATGAGGAACAAAACGCAAGTTGAAAAACACTGAGGGCTTCTCGGTTAATTGTAATGGTGTTCCTATAACAACAGTGTCACAAGTGAAATATCTCGGACTGAAACTGGACTCGATTTTGTCAGGTGAAGCAATTTTGGAATTAATCCTGAGTAAATGTTTCGATTTTGTCAGGTGAAGCAATTTTGGAATTAATCCTGAGTAAATGTACAGCACGTATAAAATACCTGTATAGGCAGGTGGGATACTTGTCAGGGGCGACCAAAAAGACCCTATGCCAAGCGCTTGTTTAATGTAATTTTGACTATTCTGTTTCTTCCTGGTACTCTGCATTATCTCAAACAGCAAAGAGTAAACTTCAGGTCACTCAAAATAAAATTATAAGATTCATGCTAAGCCTAGGACCTAGAACTCATGTTGGTCAGGAACAACTTCATTCACTTGGCATGCTCAATGTTTCAGACAGGGCCAAACAAATCAGACTCATTAATGCCTTAAAGATATTTTATGATAGGGCTCCCGAGTATCTAAAGAGTAATTATGTTAAAGCAAATAAAAGGAATGGACAAAATACACGGAGTAGGAAGTATAATTTTAATGTTCCGAAATCCAAGGGCAGGGTAAGCTAAAACTAACATTCTTCTTCACTGCCATCAAAGACTGGAACAACCTACCACACACAGTCCGTGAAAAGAGAACATTGTACTCCTTCAGACGTAGCTTGAAGGAGCACCTGAAACAAACAGCCGCGGGAAAGGAGCACAACACTTATGTCTACTACTAAATGCGCAATAAGGGATAAGTAAAAAGCAAACCAATTATGATTATTTAATTACTTTAACAGGTTCAGCTTTAGAATGTATCTTAGTTTAGCCCCCTAGAAATAAAATTTTCGAATTTTATACTGCTCTAATTAATTTACATTTTCACCTTTTTTTTCCCCCTTGTCCCCAGCTAACTTAATCCCACAAGAAGGGCCCCAATGGAAATACAGCTAATGGCCTTATTGGACTATCCTTAGTTGGAATTATACAAAGCTGGTACATGTCCTACTCAAATCATAGTATGTTGTACCAACATTGTAATAATGTTAACTGAATAATAATTATTTTGTTTTTCTGGCTCTTCCTTAATTATGGAAGGGTACAAGGTCCATTGTACATACACTTTCACATTTGTAAGGACAAAAAGTAATTTACAATAATTGGAGTTCATTCTATTGCAGCCATGCCGGAGCCCAAGTGATGATCCTGAAGGGGGTGAGCAACCTACGGCGGTGTGCCTGGATAGGAGAGGCGGACTCCACAGAGGGCCACGACCCAGACGACGACCCTACACAAACAGGGACACAGATCATAGACCAACCACCTCACACACAAGACACTGGGGCACCACCAGCCAGGACAATGTTAAACCAGTATTCACTGCTTGGGAAAAAGGAAGACAATGCCTCCATTACCACCAAGAATAATAACAATACCAAAGAACAACTACCCACCATTCCAGTTCTTGACGAATCTCTTGAGAGGCAGAAGGACCTGAAGCAATTACTTAGAAAAGTCCTTAGATTAAGCAAGGATAAGAAGGAAGTTTTGCGCATCCTACACACAGTAGGGCGAGGGGGGAATCGATCAATACCGAAGCACCTTCAAAGAAAATTTGGAATATCTGTGGAAGAGAATGATCGCAAACAAACATCAAGTATACTACGTCATAAAAGGGACATTTCAGTCGAGGAAAATAATGATGGTGCTTTTGAAGAATATGATGATGATGATGAAATATATAAACAAGGTGGTATAAGGCCAGAAAATAATGTGGGATCAAGAGTGGTGGGGATAGAACACGGACACTTTAACCAGAGTGGGCGGAATGACAGGTCAGATGAGGAAAATGAATCTTCATACTCCAGCAGTGAGGAAGCTCTGGCCCAGTGTAAAGGTGTTGAGGTAACACTGCCAGTGAAGGCATACAGAGTTTGCAGTCCTCGCTGGGTTGACTTGAGTTCAGCAGTGTATCAAGTCTCGGATAGTGCCACTTATTATTTTGTTTTTTGGAGTGACAACGAAATTGCATCCACCACCTTGCATTTCAACCTGAGTCTGACCCGGGTGCAATACAACACAAGCGATGCTAAACTGGAGTGCAACAGTACCAACGAGTGCTTGGTGCCGCTGTCTATGTGGTCCCACCGGCATGTCCTGGTTGATGTGCCTCCTGAGTCTTCCTATCTCACCCCCAACGTCCTGCACACCGCCTGCCAGTCCAGAGTACCGGTCTTCTTGGTGTTGCTCATCCTTGCACCGCTTCTCATACTCGTGTGTGCCTTCCAGTGAAGCAATCCAATACTCATTGCTTCCTTCAATCATTTTCATTACTCATTCAGCGTCCATTCAATCATCTTATTAGCTCCTTAATTGAACTTTTGGGCCAGCACACCAATATGGGGGAGCAAGAATCTGCAGGGTTATCGATGAGAGACAGCAAACCATATAATCCGGTGCTGAGTAGCATTTGCTTTACCATAGTCTGATCAAGGGATTGCAATATTAAACTTCAGAGAGAAATATATCATTAAGCCCTAGCAGTGGACCCTTGTAGGTTTCGACACAGATTAACACCTAAAACCATACCTGTGTGTATAATGTAGGCAGGATGGGATTACTTCTCGGGGTGCAATACACCTTCAGGAGATCTTTCGATCTTCTGAGAGTTTATTGATTAAAAAGGCTGTAAATCATCAATGACCGACTTGTCCTGCAGTGTTTGTTAACTGCCGGGTATCGTGGCGCGAGTTAAGTACAGTATTCCCTTTATATACGTTATGGGCGGCTTATGTATTACAAGGAGGGATGGTATATTTATTGATCGATGTATTTATTTAATTATTGTTATTTTATTTTCCTCCCCAGATTTCCATCAAGCTTAAGAAAACATCCCCAAGATTCCCCTTCTAGATAAATTAGTAAATATTTTAGTAGAAAAACGTTTCGGCCGAAGACCCGTTTCCTCCAAATTACAGGCTCGCTATCGCTTACCAAGAAAAAATTGACAGTTACATGGCATGAAAGGTCATAATATTGACAAAGAAATGGAGCGGAAAGTCTTAAAACCGCCAAACTAATGGGCTGAACGTCTTAAACTCTGAAAACTAATGGGGCTAAACATGAGAGAGAATGGGGGCTGAAAAATCAACCATCTCCCCTTAAGCCATTTGATAGGAAGGGCCGAAGGGGATGCCAATGACTGTTTATATTAGTATTTTTATGAAGAGTTTACAGGAATTACATATGTAGGATATTGCCTATATACAGGGTGTTTTAAAACAACACTGCCAGACCTCATCTGCTAATTAGTAAATACAATAACGAAGAAGATTATCTAAGGACAAAATGAAAAATAATATACCATTAATGATTTAAACCGCATAGAGTAAAATAATTTGTGACACCCAGGTATGAGCTATAATCCGAACACGGGCTAGTGTCCCCCCTCCCCCCCAAATAGCCTACCTCTTGCCTCCCATCCCAGTTCGAGTTTTTCTTCGAAGCTTTGGAGTCATAACGAATCTTCTCATGTACCTTTTTTACTTGGTAATCATTCATATTATGTATCATATGTTTTGTGCTGAGCTCAGAACCCTGTTTTGCTACATTTCTAAATAACCATTTATCTCAGTTACAATATATTTTTGGTAAAAATAGAATAGAAATATGTGTATTATATATTTTTATCAATGTGGTCGTCATACTCTGGCAGTGTTGTTTTAAAACACCCTGTATACATTAAAGTATATTCACGACTAGGAAATGTAGCGAGACATTAGCGAGAATTGTTCATTTTAGTGAATGTCTATGGTAGCGCTGTGGGTGAACTCCACGAGCTACGAAGCTCGTTTTGATGTCATTTTGAAGCTATTTTCTTTTAGTTTTCGGCTGAATAAATTTAATTTCATTCAGACACTTGCCTAATCAATCAGGAGTGCTTGAATGAACCCTAATATGTCTGAAATATGCCCACAGAAAAAGTGTTAAGAATAAAAGTAAAATGATATGCTAATTGCAATGTAGGTACACTACGAACTATTACTCAACGCTTTTCCCTTGCTCCTCAACTTTCCATTCATAAATGTTAACCCGAGAAGCGCGATAAGCCTCACGGAAGTGTCTCTATAGCGAACGCGATAGGCCTCACTGAAGCAAGACCATGAAAACAAACTTTCAAAATGCCCCAGGGGCTCTCAAAACAAAGGAATATGTGATTAGGTGAGATAATTCCCCTCTAGTACCTCCTAACACTCATCTACATGTGTCCCAACCTCCCCAGTCCCCCCTCCTCAGCCCCTTGCCTGGGAGTGGCTTCGGTCACCTGGATTTTCTTAGTGGTAAAACTGGGATCGGGGTTCCGTGGGGGCGCTTGGTTATGGCCTTGGCCTTGCTCGGGACCTTGGGGCTATTCGGTCAGATAGCCTGGGGAACAACAACAACTCAACGTGGAGTTTGAATGGAATAGAGAGCAGCTTAGTAATGAAATGCCAGTCCCCCCCCCTCCTCCCCTTGATAGCGCCAGCTGCTATAAGCAGCCCAATAAACAAAACAGGATGGAAAAGCTGCAGGGTGCTCTGGCATTGTTTCCGACATGATAAAAGCTTCAGGTGACATAGGAATGAGACTGGTAACTAAGCTAATAAACTCCATTATTAGAAAAGAGAGAAACCCAGATGTTTGACATAAAAGTGTAATAGTAAATATACATAAAGGTAAGGGCGATTTTTTAGATAGGGGCAAGTATATGGGCCTGAAAATTTCTGACCAAGTCATATGAAATCTGTGAGACAGCCTTTGAAGGAATGTGAACTTTAATTGGTAATGTTTCGCTGGAGATGATGGACAAGTTTTGCTACTTGGGATTTACCATCTCTGCCGGTGGTGGAGCACTCTCCCTCCCCGTCAAAGAAACTACCTTGAATTCCTAGAGACATCTCACGTACTCCTGGAAAGAGTTTAGTGTTCACCTAATCGTCCTGAGTCTCCTCAGGCCCTTCCTTAATTGCGATTGATAGCCTATCCCACTTGAGGAACAATAGACACCTTCCTATCATTTGGCCTGTGAAGTTATATTCGCTGATCAGTGACCCTCTTTGTCACTACTAACTGCAGTATAATCTTGCAGTGTCGGTAGTACCTGATCCATCAGGGCCATCACATCGTCTAACACTTATGTGAACCTAATTGCCAGATAGATTAGTGTCCCCTTGAATCAAAGTTTTCTTTCACAGAGTGCCTGTCATTTTCTAGATCCCACTTCATCACCGACTAATGTAGTTAATTATATAGTTTTTATATCCCTAAGACTAAAAAAAAAATATTTTGTATTTCTGTAAATAAATTGTACTGCTATAAGTGTAATAAACTTTGTTTAATTACCATTTCCCCTGTGTTCCATTTACCCCGTTGTATTATTTGGTGTATTTATGTATTTATTAGTGGCCCCTCCATCATTGACGATATGCCTATTAGTATAATAGTCCACTTTAAAGCGCCCGCGGGTAGCCCGTTTGAAACGACCGCTGCGGGGAGAAAGAGTCCTACATCATAAGTGCAACGCCAATTCTCTTATGGAATCGTCTTATGATTGGGGTACTCACTACGAAAACACTTCGTAAAAAAGAAAAACGAAAAATTAACTTAAAACTTGTTATATTAGTGCTTTCCATTTCGGTGGATTTCTTGCGTGGATTCTATCCCTGACGTTGCTCTTAGAGACGCCATACCTCCTTCCTCTCCCCACGGCCAACCTGTCTAGACGTGTGTGCAGCCAGTGCTCCGCGGTATTAATTCTTCGTTCGCTCGCTTCTAGTGAGTCCTTGCTCATTTGTATATATCCGAGTTGTATTTGAACAGGTTTTAGATTAGCTAGCACAGGCTGCCCCATTGGTATGCCCGCAGGGAGTGTTAAAATAGGGTACTATTGTACAGGCGCCTTCAGTCCCCCAGGATCAGCGCCTCATATGTTTTTTTTTTTTTTTTCTGCGCCTTAGTTCTGCTTTTACCTACTAGTTAGGAGACTACTATATCCGCAGGAGTATGCTTCAGGCCGTCTCTATGAGGCAGTTGCATTATATTTGTTATTAAGCTGGCGCCCGAGTTCAAGAGTTGTCACACGTGGTGTGGGACTTTCTTGGGTCCGAGTCTGCTTTTCCCCTCTCTCGTGAGGCCCTCACCAGATGCTTCAGCTGTGTCTTCAGGAGGTAAGGTTACAGCCAAGAATTTGTCTTCGAGCCTCGTGGCCAGCCTCAGTAGGGGTCTCCTTAGTGGGCTAGGGGTATATATTTGTATTAATAACAAATCTGTATACTATTGTAGCCCTAAGATGTATCCCTCTCTTTTTCATGTATGTTATGTTACATGTTTTTGAGGTGTCAGAAGACGTCCTGACGGTTTGTGGGTTTCTGGAGTTGTCTGATTTTCCCATATAAGTCAACACCTCTGGTTAGTTTGTTTTTTTCCCGCCGGAGATCTTTCTGTGTATGGATGCCGTTTTTTCGCCTCGCAGGCGGAAAGGAATAATACCAAGTTACCCGGCATGGTGTGCAATACCACGCGCCTCCCGGCGGAAATGCTAATTCCGACAGAAGGGATCTCGGCCAGGCCGAGTGAACTCGCCCAAATCAACCTAACACAACAGGACTTTTTACGCCCAGCGGCACAGTCAAGTGTGGTCCTAAACTATTCCGCTAATCCAAATAGACGATCAGAAAGTTAAGGAACTAGGTTTTAGGGGTCGGTGACACAAGTCACAGGTAAGTTCTATGACGAAGAAACCCTCATGGGGAAGTAACCCTTGTCTATGTAAAGAGGAAATTAGCCTAGATCAGGAGGAGAACTAATATTCTCAAATCTATCTAAAATACTTTCAAGCCTAATTTATCCTTTCACCCCTTTTGTTAAGCCCTGTAAAAATCCTTCCTTTTCGAATTTAGAGTAATGCCCCCTTGTATAAAAAGACCGCCAATTCCTACCCAAGCGACGCCACCCTTTGTGGTCACCCTCCCCTTTTTTGGCGGGAACCCTGGCACTGGCCATCGGCCCCTCACTGTCGTGACCCCAGGCCTACGAGAGAGACACCTACCTACCCCTCAGTCTCTGTCATCATTCCCCGCTTCTTCTCCGGACTTAGGCTTCCTTTCCCTCCATTCAGAGGTTCGTAATTAAGGTTTATAGTGTTATAAGGTATTGCTTATTCAGTTAAGTAAGTACTAGGTGTGTAATGTAGGAGGTATTGCTGTGATTGACAAATTCGTGAACTCGAGCCTACCATCGGGTTGGTCGACAGGCACCCCTCACCTGCCAAGTGCCTACAACCATACAAATTCCCCCATTATCATTGTGTTCAGTAAAATTTAGTCTGTGCACCTGTGCTAAGTGTTATTCTGATATTTTAGACTTTGTTATTCCAAATTAACGTCAAATTAACTTCGTGTGTAATAATTTCAGTCAGAGGGAGGCCATTTGATGGCCTTCCAATTCTTGTGTTTTTCCATAATTCCCGACCAAACTTAGGCTAACCTATTTTGCTAGTTTGTCTTTCACCGTTTTACATAATCCTGAGGTAGTGCGAGAACACCAGTAGAATTGAGGACGATGATGTTGTTGTTATTATTAAAGGGCCTTCGGGTGGATGCCACCTGCTTGGCCCTAGAAGTGGGACCTTAAACTATGTCGGCAACATGTGTCGCCAAGAGGAAGACACATAAGGCACGAGAGAGCTGAGAACACACATCCGCATCCTGGACACTGCGGCCCAACAATAGCCCTGACGATGATGTTGATTAAAATGCTTTTGAAGCTTGACCGCCATTTTAGGATTTAGACCATCTCGCATTTCGGAGAGACAACCAGGTGGAGTAAATTACTAATGTAACAGTTGTATTGTATGTTTAGAACTTGTTCATTACTTTGAGTTTATAAAACCATGCATTTTGGTAAATATGATTGTATTTTAACGTGTAAATCAGGAAAGGACATTCGTTTGAGATCGTGTCCTTGAGTTTTGTTTACCTTTCGTGTCTCCGACGTTCCAAAGTTAGGCCTATTCAGATAAGTATTTATAACTAACGTCTCCTACAGTGCATTCATTCGACATATATCGACAGGCCCCGCCCGCTTCCACCAGCGCCGTAGACGAAGTAGAGCTTATCATACCGCAATCTCGGACAAATCACTTGTCACCTTACCACGGAGCTGATAAGAGCTCCAAGTAAAATTAATTATACAATGTAAGAGCGCTTTAATACATGCATATTTGCAGTTACTCTTTACTATACAATATTACCATATACCATTGTACAGAAAAGTAAACTCCATTACCATTGTTTTACCTTGTCTACTTGGGCAGAGCAGAGGTAGACAATTATTAAGCTAGGCCTAGCGAGCGACTGCTTTTAGTTGTATAGGGTACCGTAATGCCTCCCCCTCCATTGTCTGTGTGCCTCAGTCTCCCTCCCTCTCTCTCTCTCTCTCTCTCTCTCTCTCTCATATTGTGAAGTGATTAAATTTTGACTGATCAGTCAACTTGTGTAGATCATAATTTTGTGATTCATATACCCGCCAATAATGACGTTTCCAGGGTGTACCACGAGGAGCACCACCACATCAACTGGCTCAGTTTTCTCCTTATCAAAATACTTGAATACATTTAATACAATATTCCTGGCTTGACTGACAAGTCGGGGAGAACCAGCAGGTCTGCCAGGGGTATGGGCAGGAGACGCCATCTTCCCCCTTCAGAAGACGGGAGGGAACTGAACTGACGTTTGAATGACAGCGCATTGACAGTTGAGAGAGAAGACACCGGCGTTGCCAATGTAGCTACCTTACCGCTAGATCTAAAAGTATTTACTTGAACAAGGGAATGGAGCTGTTAAAGACAGGCTCCAGTCTTAACATTTCTTTCTCACTCGTTGATGTAGAAAGGTAGATGGCTTTGTAGGCCATTTTTAATAATTTAAATTGATAAATAAATATTGACTTGATCTAGTGGCAATATTTTACACCTAGCAATAAGAATGCTGGTTATACTCCGAATCTTTTAGCACATGTTATCAATTATTATGTTCCTTCCAACAACCAACAATACTCCTAAAATCGATTAATGAAATTTACAAACACATGTGGCAGTCCGTGGACTCGAACCCAGGATGCTCACACCGAAAATCAACACCTTATACATCGCACCACGAAGACAGTTAGAGTAATTAGAGTAATATTCTAGCAATATTAGGTAGGCATTTACTAGTTTGTATTCTTCTAGTTACTTCTGCAAACAGATTAAATAATATTTTTGTGCTGATTTGGTAACCCTGTTGGACACCCCTACCTCGCACAGTCATGCCAGCCGTATGATAACGGTTGGGGAAGCGGGCGGGGCCTGTCGATATATGTCGAATGAATGCACTGTAGGTCTGGTTATTGTTAATTTTAAATGTTTTTACTGGGTTATAGTGTAAAGAGTTACTTGTTATCTTGATTTAGAGGTCCTCATTTCCCAAACCCAGTACCGTCAAATTTCGGACACCCATTGGGTCGGGTTTATTTCAGATGATTATTTGTTCTTACCTATTGTTACTTAAAGTTAACTAGTGAAAAGGCCGTTTAGGGGTACTTGCTGAATTATTATGGTAGGCTATATGATTTTAAATTTTAATTAGGCTACCTAACTTTCACCTAATTGGAAGTACAGTAGGCTATTATTAATTATTGTGCTTTTAGAGTGTACTATGAGTATTGATTGCTATGATATAATTATGTTTGACATGGTCTAATGTACAGAGTTGCATTGACAGGGATGGAACGCTGTAGTGAGATTCTGGGCAGCTGATTTCAGGGGATAAGTGACTCGAGTTACAGTAGGAATAACGTTAAGCTTTGTTTGAGCCTTGTGTAGCACCCTCCGCGTCGGGCAGTGCAACCTGTTAAGTTTGACCATGACAAATACCTTTGATTTATGCCATTATTGTATTGATTTGACTCCATAGATATGCTGTGTAATTATGTATTCCCAATTGTGTGTAGAGTACTCCTGAGTAACATATGTACCTGTACTTAATGAGAGGATCTTTGGATGCCTTAAGAGATTATTTCGGTACTGTACTGTAATGTCATAATTTGATCTGTCATTGTATTTCTGTACTTATATTAGCTCATCTATTTTTATACCTTAATAGGAATCCATGTATTTTTATATGTTTATATTAGCCTATATTTTTATATGTATTTGTTTTAGTATTACTGTGTACCGTAATTAGGATATTGATTAACCCCATTATTAAGGGTTAGCTATATGTCAACCGACTGTTAAGAATGCATTCGACTTACCAGGGAACCAGTTTGGGACGGAGTCGATGTGATGCTGAATTGCTGATGGCGGAGAATCGGAGATTCACCCCTCCCATTGGCTGAGTGCAGGATGCTGAACTCGTGTACTGTACGAGGGTTCAAGGACCGCAGGAAGACGTATGATTACCCCCTATACCCCAGGATACGGTAGGCCGAAGAGACCTAAAGGCAAGCCTGGCCGATACCGGTATCTAGCGGAATTGGGACGTATAATAATAATAATAATAATAATAATAATTCTTTATTCCAGACACATAAGATAGATACAGTATAAATACAGTATGACCTAATGGTCCATATCACATACACTTCTCGTCAGAGCACAGATAATAATTATACACAAAGATATATTAATAAAGACACAATAAAACAAAAAAATACAGTAGGCCTATTTACAGAATAGAGCACATATCACATTTTGTCACAATATAACACAGATAGGCTAACTAAGGCTATTGCTCAATGTTGGTTAACACCTATTGCACAGATCATTGCTCATAGTTCATAAAATGCCCCAGAACGAGAAGCCCACCACAGAAGCCACGAACGAACACCACACAGAAACACCCAAAGGAAAGGTCCACAGAACGAAAGGACCAGCTGACCGAGCCAGCCATTTCAGACAGGCCCAAGCCCGCAGGGCTAAGCAGCTCCAGGCCGCACCCACCTACCTTTTCTAAACTGACCATTTTCCACACCTCACGTACACTACTCCTCGTGTCCTACACTCCTAACTACAAAGATGATGAACAGGAATATACATTCATATTAAAAACACCCATGCCCTGTCCCTATGTTGAGCCAATGCCAACACATCAGACAGCCATAATTATATCTATGTATGTTCTTACATCCGAGAAGTAGATGTTATATATCTTAGAAGTTAAAACACCCCCGCTTGTCCCTAGACCTCGTATATCATTTCCCATGACGAGTATAGATATATGTAACCCGTGCTCAGTCGCCCCTTGCATTGTTCCTCTAGTAACTAAGTCTATAATATTAACTGCCACCAGCATTGATACGACATAGCGGCACTGTCCTTGTGTCGTATTGTGCCAAGTACAGATCAACCAGGTTTCATCACCTTATTAGGACGACGACTATAATGTCGTCGTTCATCGATGTATGCAATCCTTAGTTTTAAGTATTAATATTAACATTCCCGAACATCTTGTCTTACCAGACTAAGCTTCTGAAGACCCATCGCCCCATAAATCTATGTATTCAATCCTTAGGTTAAGTATTTTTATCCGCCATTGTGTTCACCTTTTTCCATTTACTTTTCCACAATTGTCATACGTCTTCCCCTTGCCTCCTTCGTATCCACAGTCCACACTACGCCAATTTACTTCGTGTCATACACCTCTTACCCCAACCAGAGATTGTATAAGATAACCTGGTTACCAGTATCTGTCATAAGTACCCCGAAACAATAACTAAGTACCCCTACGAACTGCCGCTGTTGTTGGTATATTTATATTTAATAGAAAACGCAGTCCCAGGGCCAACTAATAGTATCCATAACCCCTCGGACTGATCACATAACTCTATCTTTTCCAGACTCATATACCACCCCATAGTTGCATTCCCCGGTAGCATTTGGCTAACGTATTCTACTGCCTTTTCAAACTTCCATATCAACTGCAGCCTAATGCCACCCCCACGCCCAGAGACCTTAGGGTCAAATTCCCCTATAGCCCCCTGCACTCCTCCCCTCTCATTATAAGACCCCGCACTTCTCTACTCTTGTCCGACCTAGCCTCTCTCTCATACCTCTTGAAGATCCTTGAATTGTCCGTTGCTAACGCTCTCCAACCCTTTATATATATACTCCTATCCAGCCTACCTTCACTTAGTAGGCCAGAACAACATTAGAACTTTACTAGCCCCTTGCATGCCATCTATTCTCTTACAACCCATCCACAACCCTGCACCCAATGGTCGTCGGTGCGAGGCTAGTCGCCTCGCCAGTAACTAACTTCTATTGCCATACTTCCAGATAAATGTGGCAGAGTTAGCAACCCAGTCTCCACCACATCCAGCAAACCCTACAATTAACACCCAGCCGAGTAAAACCAGCTAGCCAAGGCACCTTCGGTTTTGGTATTAAGGACACCCACATCTGTCTCATACACAGAGGGTTATTACGAACACTGGGTGATATGGCAAGCCCCTAGCCACAGCCGCCGGACGACTATCACAGAGAGAGGGCGCCCAGCTCCCCCTTTTTACCCACCCGAGGAGGGAGACCCCCACCCCCGCGGAGGTATACCTGGCCCCTGTTTTGACTTCCGAGTCATTGCCAGGTAGCACAGGAATTCTTCCTATCAATGAACTAACCATGCATGACTAACACCTTTACTAACCTCTATTAATTCACAATAAACCATTTACCTTTCTTGCATGCTCTGATCACTAAATTAGCACCTCAGCTATACCATAGAATGAAGATTGAACAATCTAAGAGAGACGCTCCTATCACAGCTGTCCCCATCCTCCTCGCAAAGTAGATCCAGTCTCTCTCCCCTAAATACTTCCAGTATAGCCAAAATAGTACCTCTTACTAAGGCTCAGTTATATGAAAATATAAAGGCTTCCTATAGCCATGTGCCACAACAGTAAATACCATCTTACCTAGTCCCCATATCTATTGAGAGCTCAAATAAGTCCATAAGACTCGAGATCCCTACTGTCTACAGGGTCCAGAACCGAGCCTATAAATCTAGCTCCCGCCCCCAGTTAAATCAGTTGAAAGCTAGACACCAACCAGGGGTCACTACCCTGCAGTTAACTTCTAGCTCTGCCCTTGTGTTGTTCCGGAGTGAGATTCCAGAGCCGGCAGACTCCGTGGCAGATTTGGATAGAAGGACCTGCCCACGTATTTGAGAACTTCACACATATGGACGCCCTGGACGGCCGCGGAACCAGTCGTTAGCCCCCAACATCATGGACGCGAGATAACCAGGACCAGACCCATCAGATACTACCCAAGATTCCCTTTAGCAGTACTACATATTACTGTGCTGTTTAGAGATTCACTAATTAATATTTCTACGAAGTGGCTATCTCTTTGCCCCAGTATAATTCATATAACCATTCAATTAGGAAGTGCTAAGCGTATCAGAGTTCAATAATTAACAGGCGATACTAACTCTCGTAATCAACCATATATCCAGATATTATTACCTAGAAGGAGAGGCCAGCCAGCTGTGACGTCATCGAACATGGCAAAAAACACTGCGCGCCTCCTCTCACTCTGTTCTACTCTCTCTCTCTCTCTCTCAAATCCTATCATTACTACTTAATGATAAAACATATACTCTGCAATTAAATATATAAAGCCTTGACATGGGCAAAAACAAAGAGCCTTTCTGGACTGCCCATGACACGAGCTTTCATATGAAATAAAGCACACAATAATACATCAACTGTAGTCCCATCCACTGCCCTGGCGATCCTAGCGAGTCACTGTAGGACAAGCCATGCGGTTCTAACGGAGTGGTTAACGTCACAGGTACTAGCAAATTCAAGTCCCCTAGTACAAGTAGATGAACATCAATTAGAGGAGAAAGGTTCAAAGTCTATGAAACGGCCGAAACCTCAGTGCTTTACATCAAAACAATTAGACGATCTGTTGCATAGGGTGTTACAACAATGTGCCATTTCGAAAAGACATCAGGAAGCCCCGACGGAGGCTGCGGTACCTCCGCCGGTGGACTCTGTGCCCACCTCCTCTAGGGATAACAAAGTTTTGCTTCTTAACTCAGTTCCCCCCGCGACAGGGACGTTGCCAGAACAAGTTTCCATCCGCCCTTTGTTACCAGCCAAAATTAATATAATTGCGGACCCGGATATCATCAGGGCCCCGACAACATCAAACAATGCCGCTAGGCATGGGCACGACTTACCGGCCGGCAGCCAGGTTCACTCCCGGCGGATGGATGAGTCTCTTTTTCAAGGGAAGGGTCTACTAGTTCCTTCCTAACTGACAAGCGGGTATGTGGCACTAATGTGTCTTCCGTGGGAAGGAAGGAGACTAGTTCTGGCCCGCTAACTCATGTCAATAGTGCGGGACATAACGTAAATTCTTACATACAACATAAGACTAAGTCCCCTAAAGTTGATAGGGCGGCTCGATATCCGGCGGCTCTCCCGGCGGCTCTCCCGCCGGATCTCGAGGAACCCATGGACTCTCAGTCAGTAACTCAACCTCAAAAATCTCGGTGAAAATCGGAGGACCAACCTCGGACTCAGAAAGAGCCAGGTAGGATGTGGCTCCCAGTAACCGTGTTAACTAGAGGAGAGGGGCACATGTCAACACAGGGGGAGGTTCCGGTGCCAAAAGAATGGTCTATAGAAGTGAATAGGAAAAAGGTCTTCAGGGCAAAAGACGCACAAGGAAAAGTGTTAGAAGTGAAGCTTCAGGCAGTGCCCAACCCGGCTAATTTTCGATACTTTGTGTACAACCCTGGTCAGTTGACCCCTTTTCCGCCGGATGACCCTAGTCCTTCCCCTCCTCCCCCAGATATCCCGGTTTGCCCTGATTTCCCTCAACGCTGTGGCTTCAATGGATGCCATTTTATAAAGTACGACGAGCCTAGCTTAACTTTTCATCGTTGTAATACTCATCAAGACCGAAGGGAATTACATCTGGGTGAGGTGGGACATGGACCTTGGGTGACATGGGATCAGGAGGTCCAACAATTTGCTATTGAAGTGACGTCCAATGCCTCGTTACTGGTTCCCCCACCGCAGCATACTGAGTTTGACTGGCTAAAGCAACAGCCCGGCGGAGTTCCCAGGGCTATTTTTGAATTTCTCATTGCTCCCCAATTCGAGGCCAAAATTTTGTTGCCCCCTTTTATCGTCCCAGATCCTATTGAACTCCAGAGGGAATTCTTAGGCAGAGATAACGCCCATAGGAAATTTATTAGTTTTCTCCTCACCAGGGATACGGCTGAGGCCATTGCTAAACCAATCCCTGATCCGCCAAGGCAAAGGGCCAAGACAGTCAAAGCTTTTCAGCAATATCTTCTACCGCATCCGGCACAATCCTTATTAGACATCTGGACAGCCTTATTTGAGGAAGTCCGAGCAAGGCAGCTACTCAGACTCGGTATGGTACAGGGGTTACCGGTGAACGTTTATTATACAGTTGTTTTCTCTCCGGTTCTGACGGCAACTACAGTTAATCCACAGACACAGAGAGACGTAAGAATGATACGCTTCAAGTGAGCAAAGGGTCTCCCAAGTAAATAACTCCTTAACCCTCTCACGTCTTGACGCAATTTTTGAGCCTATTAGGGATACTTTAAAGCCTTTGTTACCGTCTGGGGTATTTATAAACCTTTAGTTTATTTACTTCAACCTCTGCAGTTGTCTTTGAGTTAGCTGTGGGCAGAAAACTAATTTTGGAGAGGTAATTATAAGAGTGAGAGTAATCTATTTATTATTGCTAATCTAGCAACCTCTGCATCATAAGGATGTGAGAGGGTTAACTTTACATGCACTAGATGGCCGGCGATTGCCGGACGTTGAACTTTAACAAACTAAAAGAGTTAAAGATCCTAGAGTCTTTTTTCCTGGTGGGGGTCGGTTTTCCCACTTAAATTTCCTGTTTTCTCCTCCTCTCTCCTTAGGCCTGGCTGGGGCACAAGGTATCGAGGGGGGATGGTGTTTACCGCACTTGGGCCACGCCTAGAATCTCTGCTCTGATTCAAAGTCCGGACTGCGTCCCGGCGGACAATTACCAGACCAGGCTGATCACAAGGACTCTCCGGAGCCGGATCAGACAACCATGGGTGAAACAAGTAAACCTTTCATAGAGGTTGACCGGGAAGTTCACCATGCAGAAACACTAGGAAGCGCGTCAGACAGTTTTGTGCCAAAGCTAAGACCGCTCCAGAAGGATTTTTGTTAGACCCCACTCGAAACCTTACACGGGTCGGAAATTCCCGAGCAAAACGAAGAGCTAGACGTCCGCCGGTGGCTGGCCATCAGCTATTGGGGGTTACTGGTAATTTAGGGCCACTCAAAGAAGTTTCCCTGATCTTAGCCATTACTACCTCTCCGGTGATGTACATTGATTTATGCTAGGGGGCGCATATCAAAGGGACACTAACTACTCCGGTCGGGGAGCCGGATAGTTGCTGGTTCACCTAGGTCAGAACTATGATGTTTTCTCCCAATTAAGTAAAATAATAATTAAGCTCACTTGTTTACTCGTAACACAATGAGAGCAAGTCAGGCCCCGAGGGATTTTTTTTTTTTCCCTTAAGTGGTTTATATTATCTGCACTGCCAGTTTGCTCTGGGCTCCAGGCCGGGACGCTGCGGCGGATTGGCCAGGATCTCACAATTTATCGGACAAATTTTTTTGTTGCTCTCGGCTAGACGAGAAGACTTTGTTGTACTCCATTAGCAGGGGACTTGTGTCTTAGTCCCCCCTTTATTTTTGTGTCCCCGGAGGCCTGACTAGTCGACTTGTGCGTACGTGGGTAAGAGGTTTTTTGTTCCTGTCACCGGCAGCATGAGTAGCTCAGGAGCCGGTCGATTTTACAAAACTAACAATTTAAAAAACTAAGCTCTCCTCAACATTTTTGAGCCCTTAGCCAGTCTCGTGTATGGGTTCGTGTGCCTGCGCACATCCAACCCCCTCACGCAGTATGTGGAATAGACCAGCAACCGGACGGTTATGTATCTCCGCCGCTAGCTTCCAGTTGTTCCATGGCTTCGGCCCACATAGGACACCACCATCAAAGGGACTCGGCGGGAGGGCCCTCTTGAAGGATTAGGTTCTCAGTTACAGTTTTTTCATACTAACAAGTGGTCATACAAGGAAGGGCGTATTGGTTGCCTCTGGTAACCCCTAGAAGGGTACGAACCGGTCTCAGATCAAATCCGTTCTTCCTGGAAGGGCGGATTTTGTCAGCACAGCCCTTCCCTTTTTTCCTGGCATAAATTTCTTGTTCTACAGCCGGCAGACTATTAACTATCCCTTTCGGGAAGTAGAGTGGCGGCGACCACAGAAACCATACGCGGAGACCGCAGTTCTCTAATGGGTAATTGTTTTTTCAGTCATGTTTGTTTCAGCCCCGGGATTACTGAGCTGCTCATGCCCCGAGAATTCAAATTGTTTTACCCTTTTTTGAGTCAGGTTAATAACATGTAATTATTATTACATGTTAAACTTCTGTCCGAAGTTTGGTTTACGCTGGCGGAGCTCAACCCCCCCCACCCCCCCGGCATGTAGTGGCCGGTGAGTTGCGGTACATTATAGTGGCATGTAAGCTCCTCCGGCGTATTACCGTGTTTTTTCTAACAAGCACAATACGAAGTTCCTTCGGTACTATTTGATCCATATTTGGAAGTTCAGCGAACTACTTTATCTTTTGTATCTGTTTAGCCACTCTCTCGTTTTCTTAGTGAAGAGAGAGTGAACTCTACCCCACCTCGGTAATATTAGCTTTGGTTCATTTCCGAACGACCTCGCAGTAGGTTATCCTGCTTTGTTCTCGTTGAAACGTTCTTGAGACACTCTTTTCACTAGTTTGTATTGGGGTAGGTTTTTCACGGCAGTTGGGCTGTTTAGGTTATGTGATAGTTCGGCCCATAAGTGGGCTGAGAAAACTGGGGGGGGGGGGGGATGAGGGTACTCTGTGCAACTCTCCAACCCAAGAGTGAAACGTTACTCTCAAACTTTCTTCTACTCAACAGCTGAGCTCTGGAACTCTCTCCCAGAATCAGTCTTTCCCTCTTCCTATGACTTAAATTGCTTCAAACTCCGTGTGTCCAGGCATTTTGGCTCGAACGTCCCTTGATTTTGGCCCTGTCACTCTTTCAACTATGGGGGAGGCACTCGCTATAGGCAGTTATGCCTTTTGCCTCCCTCAATCACTTAGAAAAAAAAAAAAAAAAAATCCCAGTACACCCTAAGGTAAAAGCCCCCCTCGCCGGAATCACACTGCTACGCCGGGTAGAAGTCCAGGCGTTGCTTCCGCTGGGCAGAAGCCTGAGCATTACTTGTAGTTAAGAGCTAGAAGCTCTAGATTTTATGTTAAATTGAATCCATAATTATTTTAAGAGATAAACATATAAGAGCTCCCTTAAGTAAGGTGTAAGAGCTAAGTTACGTTTAGAAACAAGCTATGTAAAGCTAGTCAGATTATGTTTTTATGTATAAGTTAAGGTTGGCTATCCGAGAGGCATCGGGATAGCTGGATGAGTGTTGAAACTGGTCAAGGGACTCAGTTATTTTTACTAGATGATAAACTATGACTAGTGTAAAATCTGAAAAGAGTGATAGGGAGTTTTGTATTAGCTCCTCTTATCACGATTTCCAACAGTATATCATGTAAGAGAGCCTGTTTTTTTCGAGCAGGTCTTCTTCGAAGCAACGCACTGCTCACACTCTTTAATATTTGTTATTTTTCTATATTGTATGCAAACAATAAAATAGCTGTTCTTTTATACGAATTCTTGACTATACCTTGCGGGTTTGGAGGTTTTTAGATATTGATGCGAATGTCCCCCTCCAGTCTTGGGAATTCAGGCAACATCGTCAATGATGGAGGGGCCACTATTAAATTATAGGTTTGATTCCCGGAAGGAAGTAGAGAAAACCTTATATTTAGTAGGGGCCCCGGAATCATTGACGATGAAGGCCCTCCCAGACATCCCCTTCCCATGCGCTTGATATCTTGAGTATTATCTTGATATATCAGTGAAGGACGAATGGTGCACTTGGCGAGGAGCGGCAAGAAGCCACAACGCAAGAAATCCACCGAAGTGGGAAGCGTGTTATAACCTTGATTAAGTAATTTAATCTTTTCCATTTTCCTTCTCTTATTTTTTACGAAAGTTTTTTCGTAGTGGGTACCCAATCTATGACGATACCATAAGAGAAGTAGCGTTGCACTTATGATGAATGACTCTGTTCTTCCTCGCGGCGGTTGATTCAAACGACTGACGTGGGTGTTGAATGGAGACTATTATACTAATAGGCAACATCGTCAATGATTCCGGGGCCCCTACTAAATATTAGGTTTTCTCTACTTCCCTCCGGGAATCAAACCTATAGTTTCTGTAGTAGTTGAATAGGAATACAAGTATGTTCCTAAAACAACAAATGTTTATGAATCTCAATGTGAGATCTTATCATATGTACCTAGTCGGTCAAGTACAAGCAGATATTCTTCGAAGTAACGCACTGCTTTCTTTCCAATTTTTTACTTTTATTGTATGTAAGAAATAAAGACTTAAATTGATATATGATTCTTTACTTTGTCTCTACCTATAGTATTTGTTAGTGGTTTGATATTGTCACGAATGTCCCCCTCCAGTCTTGAGATATCAGGCATATCGTCAATGATGGAGGGGCCACTAATAAATTATAGATTTGAGTCCCAGAGGGAAGAATGAAAACCTAATATTTAGTAGTGCCCCGAAATCATTGACGATGAAGGGCCCTCCCTTCCATCCCCTTCCCATTCGTGTGATGTCTTGAGTTTAGTCTTAATATGTCATTGAAGGAGGTATGGCGTCTCTAAGAGCAACGTCAGGGTTAGAATCCACGAAAGAAATCCACCGAGATGGAAAGCACTAATATAACAAGTTTTACGTTAATTTTTCTTTTTTCTTTCTTACGAAGTTTTTTCGTAGTGAGTACCCCAATCATAAGACGATTCCATAAGAGAATTAGCGTTGCACTTATGATGTAGGACTCTTTCTCCCCGCGGCGGTCGTTTCAAACGGGCTACCCGCGGGCGCTTGAAAGTGGACTATTATACTAATAGGCATATCGTCAATGATTTCGGGGCCACTACTAAATATTAGGTTTTCATTCTTCCCTCCGGGACTCAAACCTATAATTGTAACTCCCGATTGCAAGAACCCATACCTGTGTATGTTAAAACTCATAGCATAAACGATACAAATAATATTAAATTATCTGAAAATTTAAGTCTATCTATCTATTGCCTGACGCCATGGTCCCCGAAGGGGTGGCCACGAACAAACCGCCCCCATGCACCTCTGTCCCCAAGTCAGTCAACACCCCTCCTCCCAACCAGCACTGCCTTCACCCATATACTTCCTCACTCCATCCTTCCACCTCTCCCTCTCGGTCCTTCCACCTCGCTCTCGTACACCCTCTTAGTCATTCTCTCGCTTCCCATATGTTCCATATGGCCGAACCATCTCAAGGTGTTCCTTTTCACACTTTCTAGCACATCTACCTCCACACCACACCTTCTTACTTCCTCATTCATCTGTCTATCCCTCCAATGTTACTCCGCACGCACTTCTTAAGTAACTCATTTCCACCCCTCTCACCCTTGGTCTGAGTCTTCTCCAACGTCCATGCTTCGCTTCCGTAAGTCAGTGTCGGGATTACCACACTGTCATGCAAGGACTTCTTCACTTCCATACTGACCACCCTATTTCTTGTTACTGCTTTCAACGTTCCTACAACCCTCTTCCCCTGTTGCATCCATAGTCCCATCTTTACTCAACACACTGCCCAGATACTTAAATGAGCTGACAATCTCCATAGCCTGACCGTTCAAATTTACCTCACACTCTGTGGCTTCACCCCTTTCGAAGACCATAACCTTGCTCTTCCCCACATTTACCTTGAGATTTAGTTTTTCGCACACTGTTCCAAGCATATTTACCAGACCCTGCAACTTCATTATCGCTCATCAGAACTGTATCATCAGCAAACAGCAGTAGGCTACAGGTAGCTTCCATTCATTTCCTTCCCTTATCAGCGATACACCAACATCCACTGCTCTTCCTTGTATTTCTTTCATGACTCCATCCATATATACAGTAAACAACCACGGGGACATAATAATAATAATAATAATTATTATTATTATTATTACACCTTCCTTACTACGCTTAGAAGACATATTCCTCGGTGGTTACCACATACTCCTCTTTCCCCTTTACCCTTATATAGGGGGACTATTATGAGAACGACGAAAGTGGTAAGACCATCTCAGCCCACCTCATCATCAGCAGACTTGGATAGATACTAATACCACACAGGTAGGATTAGTATCAGGAAGACTTGGGACTATTAACCGAGAAATTGCTTGAGGGAGTAAGACACTGGTGGAACTAATCAACACATTTCTCAAAGGTACCTTAATTGGATTTGCTCGTATCCTTGTTGGATCACACTGGTGACCACCCAACATCTTTACATTGCCTTAATACAGGATTTACTATAATTAGAGTATGCAGTACCGACAAACGCTCTAGTTCTAGTAAACCTACAAAAATAGTAAGGCTGGTTGGAAGAGCGTAAGACATTGGTGAAACGGCTTCCTTCTCAGTCAGGACTCGTAGTGGAGGGTGTAAGACACTGGTGAAACAACTCCCTACTTAATTCCTACGATACGAGAGCGTAAGAAACTGGTGAAATGGCTTGTACTAGTTTAAACCCAAGATCCAACATCAAAGTTCTTCCAGAGACTCCTGTAGGAAGTCTGGGTTAGACACTCATAATGGAGGGTGTAAGAAACTGGTGAAACAACTCCCTACTTAAGTCCTGCGATACGAGAGCATAAGACACTGGTGAAACGGCTCATACTCGTATAAACCAAAGATCTAACATAAAAGTTCTTTCAGAGATTCCTGTAGGAAGTCAAGGTCAAGGACTCGTAGTGGAGGGCATAAGACACTGGTGAAATGACTCCCTACTTCGATACAAGAGCATAAGACACTGGTGAAACGGCTCATACTCGTATAAACCAAAGATCTAACATAAAAGTTCTTTCAGAGATTCCTGTAGGAAGTCAAGGTCAAGGACTCGTAGTGGAGGGCGTAAGACACTGGTGAAATGACTCCCTACTTAAGTCCTACGATACGAGAGCATAAGACACTGGTGAAACGGCTCGTATTCGTATAAGACCTCAACCTCAGATTTTCAGAAGACCCCCAAGGAAGTCTTTGCCAACTCTGCAACCTTCACACGGCAGGACCACCACCATGGACCAGGACGTCATCAGGAATACAACGCAGCCGCATCTTCAAAGACCGTCGGAACCTGCCAAAGATCTTCCCCTTGAGACGCCTAGTGGATCCTCGATCGTGCTGCTATATAATTACCTATCCATGTCTAAATTAACATTGTACCTATAATCATATGTTACTGTGAAATAAGAATAATATATGTTTGTACTCTGTTATATTATCCTCTATTGCCTTCGTGTTTGTGTTTGTGTTGGTCTTCTTTTCCCCAGTTAAATAAGAACCTACCTAATTAGTCAATACAACCCCAGTAAAAACCTGGTATAACATATTCGGCAGACGGTATAGTTCTTGATTCGAGAGGAGGAGGCCAGTCAGCACAAGGATTGAAGGAAATAGAGCGTTTTATCCCATAAGTCATCATGGCAACTCATTCACACATTCCCATACCCAGTATGAGGCAGACACTTATGACATACGGACATATCTGGATATGGTTAATCCAGTGCTAAGCCTGGCTTATCAAACGGACCAAGACAAAATTGCTGTACTATTAACTCACCTGGGAAAGGTTGTGTCCCTGGTAGCCGGACAAGTTACCTCCGAACTCACCTGGGTACAGTTCCGGCAGATCGTAAAAGCAAACAATATTTCACCAAAAAAAAAAAAAAAAAAATGCAAATTGCAAAAAAAATGTAACGCATCAGGAGAAAGCAATGCTCTGTGACTGTTGTGACGAATGGATACATATCCAAACAGGAACCAGGAAGAGCTGCCAGAATCACAGAATGTCAAATGAACTGTATGAGGCGGTGGTGCAAGATAATGGAGAGTGTAAATACCTTATTTATAAATGTAATAAGTGTCTGGAAGAAGTAGATAAGGGAGACAGTGGACCTACTGGGGGTGAATGGAACAACAATCTAGAATCAGACATGAACAAAAAATTAGAATCAATACTGAAACATTGCAAAGACCTTGATACAAGTATGCAAGAAGCAGCTGTAAGATGTGAGGAAAGGAGAGAAGAAAGTGAACTGTTGAGACAAATACTGAAGAAAATGGAAATAACACAGACAGGACAAAGTAGTGTAGAAAATGAAGAACAGAACAAAGAAACAAAAAAGAGTGATGAAAATGAAATGTGTAACTTAAAGAGCCAAATAAGGGACCTAAACCAAAACACTTTTGAAAGCAAATAAAGAAATAATAACAAAGGCTGAAAGTGAAGATAGACTAAGAGGGAATCTAATAATAATGAAAGAGGAGAATGCTGCTCTAAGGAAAAAGTGGGACTATGAAAACCAAGAAAAACTGAGTAAAGTTTATGATCAAATGGAAGAAGAAAATAGAAGGAAAATAAAAGAAAACTTTGAAAAAGATGAAGCGGATAGAACAAAAGTGATACCAGTAAACCAACAACAGCAAAATCAAGATCACAGACAAAATGAAAAAGAAAAAGTGAAGAAACAAGAAAAACCGACAGAAGAGAACGAAGAAATAAAAAGATCCCATGCCGACATACACAAAATCACAAACTGAAAAAGGGAAGGTACAAAAAGAAAAAACAGCTTCGAATGGTCAGAAAAATAAGAAAAAACAGACTCAAGAATCACTTAGAAAAGATAAGGAAAATGAAGTACTTCAAACAAAAAATCATGGTACTGGTACCGGCACTGAAATAAATAAAGGGAGAGAAAAAAGAGTGTATATACTACAAGAAAGGGTGGTGTAAATACGGTGATTGGTGCTACTATTACCACCAAAAGAGAGAACAATGTTGGTTCTACACAAGAGGGTACTGTAAAAATGGTGATTACTGTACGTACGAACACAACAAGCAGAGTACCGGTAATCCCCAAACAAAAAAGCAACACAGAAAATTAGTGGCAGAAAACAAAACGGAAGTAGAAACAAAGAAAAGTAAACTAGAAGAAAAGAAAAACAAACAGGAAAATAAGAAAATCAAAGAAAATTCATTTTTTTTCGGGAAAACAAAGAAAACACAGTAAAGAAACTAATAATGAGAATGGAAGAAATGTGGAAAGAAATAAAGAAAATTCAGGGGGAAGACAAGTAAATAAAGGGAACCAGAAAGAGGCAAACCCCAGCAATAATAGGCCTACACAAAAACGAAGTTCAAAAGAGAAAAACTTTGTAATTAAATTAATAAATATTCAAGGATTAACAAACATAAAAATTGCAGAAATAGAGAATTTGATGGATACAAATCAGATAATTTGTTTAACAGAAACTCAGTTGAAATATGAAAAAGTAAAGATTAGTGACCATCTGAAAGTGATTTCAAAAATGAGAAATAAGGAAGAGAAAAAGGGTGGAGGTATAATGATTATGTACAACAAAAACTCTAGTTTAAGTGTAGAAAAGGAAAAAATGCAAACAATGATATTATGCACTGCATATGTCAACAAAATGGGTTCAAATTTAATATAATTCTTGTTTACTTTCCTGCAAGTGATAAAGAAGAAGATAAAGTAAAGAGCAAAGAGATGGAGACTGAAGTAGAAAAGATATTGGAAGGTATAGTAGAAGAACCTTTCATGATCCTGGGTGACTTTAACGGACACTTAGGCTTTATAGGAAGGCAGAAGTTAGATAGAAGAGGGATGACTATAATAAAGTGAATGGAGGACCATAATTTAGTGCTCCTGAATACAGATGAGAGGTGTGAAGGTGTAAACACGTGGGAGAGAGGAGAACAGAAGAGCACAACAGAGTTTGTGCTAGTGAACAATCAGCTCTACAAAAGGTTTAGAAAAATGGAAATTGACGACAACAAAGACAAATTTTACATATCATGATTGAGATATACTTGCAGAAAACTAAATCTAAAGAAAATTTCAATAAGGGATCCTGGCAAGAAACAAATTATTACAAAGTAGATGAAGATTCTCTAATGAGTTTTATAGAGGAAATCGAAAAGGAGTGTAAGGAAAACATGATAAATAAAATGGAAGAATTTAAAAATATGATGAAAAAGAAAGCAGATGAAGTACTATTGAAAGTATATAGAAGGAAGACAGGAAACAAATCAGGAAAAAAGGAACAACCTTGGATAAGCAGTGAAATTAGAAAAGAGATAAACATAAGAAAGGGGATAAACAGGAAACAAAGAAATACTCAAGTTGAAGGTGAAAAACAAAGTCTTTGGAACAAATACATAGAACAAAAACAGAAAACGCAGAAACTGATCAAAGAAGCAATAACAGAACATGAGAGGAAGGTGACCAAGGAAATAAAAGAAAGTGCAGATAGAAATAGAAAATTATGGGTCAATATAAACAAGTTGAAGGGGAAAGAAGAGCAGAAATAGGATGACCTACTTATATATGATGCAGAAGGAAAACAATTAACAAGTGAAGCAGCAGCCGAAGATTTGGAGACATTTTGGAAAGGAATTTATCAAAAGTATCCAGATACAGTACAAGAGGAGTGGAATGAAAATGAGAGACAAAAATATGTAAGTGATAAGAACGAGCAAACACACAAGAGTACTGGCACAAAACTAGAACACGAACTTAACTTCCCAAACGAACTAATTGAACAAATGGACATGACTATGAATATTTTTAGAAACATACAACCAATGCAAGCCCCACAGATAACAGACAAAGAAGTGGAAGAAACCTTGAAGAAGCTAAAGAACAAGAAAGCAGCAGGGCCAGACGGAATTAAACCAGAATGTTTCAAATCAATAACAAAAAGCAAAATATGTCTAAAAAAATAACAGAATGTCTAAATAATATTTTATCTGAAGGAGAAGTTCCAGGAACATGGAAAAACTCGAGAACAAAAATGAATCCAACAACAAATAAACCAACCGTAAATAATCTTCGTCCCATTTCCCTAACAAATGTAGCATACAAAATATTTATGTCAATAATAAAAAACAAAATAGAAAAACAAATCAAAGATAACCATCTAGACAGCGAAATGCAAGCAGGGTTCACCCAAGGAAGAAGGATAGAGGATAACCTGCTAATCTTAAAGTACTGTATAGAGTCGAGTTATAAAGAAAAACTCCCATTAATTATAGCAGCAATAGACTTCCAAAAAGCCTATGACTCTATACAAAGAGAAAAAATCATAGAAACATTAAAATCACTACGAACACATGAAAATATAATAGACAAAATAGAAGAAATATATGTTGGGGACAAGACAACAATAAAATTAAGTAAAAATATACAAAAGGAAATAGAAGTAACAAGCGGAATAAGACAAGGATGTACAGCGTCAACTACCTTATTTAAACTTGTTACATTAAAAATAATTCAACAATTAGAAAGTATAGGCCTAGGATTCAGAAATGAGAAAATTAGATTTAATACGCTTTTCTTTGCTGATGATGGCTTGCAATTCTCCCAATCCCTGACAGAGGCTAAGGCAAATATCAGAAGCCTTATAAAAACAGGAAAAGAGTGTGGCCTGGAAATAAATAAGTTGAAAAGTAATTTTATGATATTCAATATGAAAGAACAACCAAGCAGCATCGAGGATATAGACGTAGTAGAATCAATCAAATATTTGGGAGTAACAATCACATATAAAAGAGACTGCTCTAAAGTACACAAAGAAAAGATGATAAATAAAGCACAAAGGTTAGCAAATCTCACACACTCAGTAACAGCAAGGAGTTGTAATAAGATGTTAATTGGGAAAACATTCTGGAAAAGTTTAGCTCTACCTGGAATCCTATATGCAGCTAGTGTTCTGGAGTACAACAAAGAAGAAAGAAAAAAACTACAACGAATAGAAAATTCTGTTTATAGGATGATATTGGGAGGATCTAAAGGAACCCCAATTAGCTGTCTTCGAGGAGAAGTAGGAGCATCCCTGTTAGAATCAAAGCTAATGAGATCAAGACTACAATACTTACAAGGCATAATGAACGGTGATGGAAATAGAATGCTATATGAAATAATTGAAGAAGGATTAGAGGAGAATAATAATAAATGGGTAAAAGAATGCAATAGGTGTCTAAAGGAGCTTAACATAAATAGAACAAAACTGAGCAGGATGACAAAGACAGAACTGTGTAAGAATATCTATGAATGGGATACACAAATGTGGCAAAAAGACATGGAATTAAAAACCAGTCTAAACATTTACAAGAAAATAAAAAAAACAAAATTGGGGGAGAAGATGAAGTATATGACAACACAGCAGCCTCAGTCACAATTTTTAAATGCAGATCAAACACCCTAAACCTAGAAGACCGAAAACGATTTAAGAAGGATACAAAATGCAAACTGTGAAAAAGATACAGAAAACTTAGAACATTTTATCCTGGAATGTGAAGAATATAATGAAATTAGGACAAAAATAACAAGATACACAGGTCATATATCCAAGACACTGAAAAACTTATAGGAGCTCCATAGAAACTGAAACTGACTGAACTGAGAGTTACTATTCAAGAAAGAAGGAAACGAAGAGATAAAACAATACTTACATAGATGTTGGAAAATAGGATAAAAGAACTTGACGAAAGAACAGAAAATTAAGAACACAGGAAACATTAGGAGAGCTAGTGTCTTAAAAATTTATAAAAAAAGTAAAAGAAAGTAAGAAAAGTGTAACAAGAAAAGTTTTAATACTAGGAAAAAAGAAAAAGAAAAAACTAAGAGTGATAATATATTTTGGAAAACATGTAAATTTATAGAAAATAAGGACCCCAGTAAGAAGATGAAGAAATAATACATCTACAGTGAAGAAAGAAAACTGGGGAAGGTGTAAGAAGACCAACGAGGGGCCGATACTTAAGGCTATCCCTCAACATCATCATCATCATCATCATAAATGCGATCCAACCCCCTTTGGGCTCTGTCTTTGCCCTAAGTAAATTGGACGACATCAAATATGAGGGAGACCTGGACACCACCCTCGGACTTCTAGCACAAAATGTTCGATCCGCATACCCTCTCCAGACCACTCTGCAACATCAGCAACATATCTTCAACACATTATTACGAGTGTTGCCTGCATTCATCAGAGAACACTTCACCATCCACGATCCCGTAGGATATGACCGGGAATGATCCCCATCCGGAAACTTTTAACCACCAGACCTAAGACCTCCACAGTGGGGGCCATCAAGAGATTCCCCACACACCCTCACGGAGCACGGATATCAGGAGCGCCACCCAGCCACGGACAAAGGCAACCACCACGGCAACAGGCCCGCCCACACTCTTACAACAGGGTGTATCCCCACAACAATGCTCCGGACAGGGGTTTTCCACCCACCCTCACTCCTAATCGAGGCATACCCACGAACACAATCACCCCTAGGTTCCAGGATGGGCCTCTAATCGTGATCAACCCGTTCGATTTCAGTGCCTGCAACTCCACCTGCTCCCTTCACTTTATATGAGACCATGCCAAGCAACAACAACGGCAGTATCCCAGAGTTCTTGCAGCCAAAGAAGAATCTCAACAATTGGAGATTGAGGAGGATTGTCAGGAAGAAGAATATCCCCCATAAAATTCAAACTCAATCCAAGCCATCGAGGAGAACCCGGAAAGCGAAGAAGACCTCCCTCAGGTTTTTTTAATCCTCCCCCGCCCATCATGGCCTCGGTGGGGGATTCAACTATCATCAAACCGCTTCCCATTTACCACCTGGCAAAGATTGAGGGAGTACCAGTACGCCTCCTCATTGATACTGGAGCTGCGAGGTCCTGCCTTTTCAATACATATTATGACAAGCATCGTCGTAGATTCGGTATGCTGAACGCCACCACCACTACACTCATCAGTGCTGGCAACACACCTCTGCCCATCAGGGAAGAGACACACTTCTGACGCCCCCATGATTTTTACTCCTCAGCTGGACCACCCCTGAGCTGACAGATGTCGAATTCAACCTGCCATCGTGCCCCCCCCCCCCCCCCTCCCCACCGTAATGTCGCCCTGGTTGCCAACATCACAGATGAGCCTCTCACCTTACCCAAGGGCCTCATCATCGGCGACCTCGAGACATTTGATGCTGACACATCTCCGGCGCCTACCAGCACGTCCTCCATCCCTGATGAGCTAACAAACAATCAACACCAGCAGCTCCTGGAAGTCCTTCATGAATTTGCCGATGTGTTCGTCCAAAGTTCCACAGAGATAGGACAAACCAAGGGTCTAGAACACCCGATTCATACCACAGGCCCCCCCATATGTCAGCCCTCCAGGAGAAAGAACCCCTTGCAACGTCAAGAGGAGGAGCACCAGGTCCAGGAAATGTTAAGACACGGGGATAGCGACTCCTTCAGTCAGCCCTTGGTCGTCCCCCATTGTTTTAGTAAAGAAGAAGGACGGATCCACCAGGTTCTGTGTGGATTATCGCCGTTTGACCGATGTCACCATCAAGGACACCACCCCCCTACCCCGGATAAACAACTCCCTGGACTTACTACACGTTTCCCAATGGTTCACCATGTTGGACCTACAGGCAGGATACTGGCAAGTGCCCATCCAGAAGGAACACCAACAGAAGACCGCATTCTCTACAAGTGGGGAAAACTTGTACGAATTCAACGTACTTCCCTTCGATCTCTGTAAGGGGCCTGCCACCTTCTCTCGCCTCATGGAATCCGTCCTCGAAGGCCTCACTTGGGAGATTTGCCTGGCCTACCTAGATGATGTAATAGTTTATGGAAAAACATGAGAGGAACACATAACTCGATTACGACAAGTCCTCGAGCGAATGGCCTAATTAAAGCTCAAGTCCGCCAAATGCTAGTTGGCTCGCACCACCGTCGGGCCCCTCGGTCACATCATCTCTGCCGAGGGTATCTCTCCAGATCCCCACAAGCTCTCCGCTATCACAGCCCAGACGCCCCTCCGGACGGTAAGGGGCGTCCGCTCGTTCCGGAGACTCACCACTTACTACAGGAGGTTCGTGAAGAATTTCACAGCCATTACGCGCCCTTTTCATGAACTCACTAAGAAGGACGAGCCCTTCGAATGGACCCCAACGAGAGACCAAGCTTTATAAACACCTTAAAACAGCACCTGGTCCAAGCCCCTACAGTCGCGTTTCCTGACTACAAACAACCCTTCTGCCTATACACAGACGTTTCTCTAAACGTCATTGGAGCTGTTTTGGCTCAAGTACAGGATGGGCGGGAGCACATAATCGCTTGCGCCAGATCCACCTTGAACGCCGCCCAACGCAACTATGCAGCTACGAAGAGAGAATGCCTCGGCGTCATCTGGGCGCTAAATAATTTCCGGTCTTTCCTCCTGTGTACCAAAGTCGACATCATCACGGATCACCAATCCTTATATTGGTTACGGCGATCTGAAACCACCTGTGCATTCCTCGTCCGTCGGCGGGAAACCCTGGAGGATTTTATTTCGAAATCCATTACAGACCTGGAAGACTCCATACCAACACTGATGCTCTCTCCCGTTTACCCGTCACCAGTGCGGATATAAATGGCCTCATCCAATTAAACAGTTTAGTGACCACTTCAAACACACCGTCGCAGAAAACTCGCCCGGGCCAAGCCAAAGAAAACAACAATCCCACCCAGCTCACTTCATGGTTAACTAAAGTAAAGCCAAAATGGATCCCCAAGGACATCTTTTACCATCTACATCGGATCGGGGATCAACTATATACAGAGTCTGGTCACATAGCTGTCGATCCCCAGACGGCTCAAGACATCTTCCTCATCATTCACGAGGGTAACGGTATCCACCTGGGACAAACGAAGATGTTACAAGTATTTTAGCAAATATACTGGACCGTCAGCCCTTCCACCATAGCTAAGAGTCGCCGAAGCCTGCTGACCATGTGGCCTGGGAAAAGATGGGACCAGAAATCCAGGACCAGCTGGCAAATTAACCGCCATCTATCCATGGCAAATCCTGTCCCTGGACTTAATGGGCCCTTTTCCCCTCAAACAGGGAAAGAGATACGTGGTCACCTTCGTTGATGTGTACTCCTGTTTCTTAGTCACGTGCTCCGTCAAGGAACACAGCGCCTTAACCTCTGAAGTGCACATGAGGGGTATGAGACACCTCTGCCTGTGCGCATGTATTTGAGCTGTTTCCATCACTAAAATATTTATTTTACCATAAATAGCATTAATACTTCTCCATATGCGCCTATTATAGGTTGATTATAAAGGTATTAACCTGTTACAACAATAAAACAAGTGGAAACAGCGTTTGGATGGTCAAAATCGGCGATACAGGCCGGGAGTTACATAATGTATGGCTGAGGCAACCTCCTTTCCCGCCACTTTCCTCCACCTCTGGAGAGACACTGTCGATCGATACTCTCTCTCTCTCTCTCTCTCTCTTGCACTCGCTTGCTAACAGTGATGACAATGCCCTGCTTGCAACTTGCTAATGTTAGCACGAAAATATAATAATAATAATAATAATAAGCATGTTACTTATTTCTCATAAGCGCCAATTTTTCCGAAGAATTCACTAGCGCTCGGAAAGAGAAAGAAAAAAGAACAAAATCAATGCATCAAAAGAAGGCTTATATACAACACACATTAACAATCACTAGCAGTGGCAAAATAGCCTAAACTCTATAGCCATCTGTCATGACACCTCTCTCAAGATCATAGCTTCTCTCAAAGAGAAAAGTCTTAAGTTGTCTCTTGAAGCATTCAACAGAACTCAGTTGTCTCATGGACAGCGGCAACCTGTTATACAACCTCGGAGCCATGTAGGAGAATGACCTCTCAAAGAAAGAAGACTGCTGGAAAGCCCTTGGTTCATCAAGACGAAAAGGGTCATTGTCATGACGCACTACACCATGGTGTGCCGGTGGGCGCCTGAGCAGCTCCGCAAGGTACCTAGGCTCACCAAATTTGAGAACCTTAAAAGTCACCAAACACAACTTAAATTCTATTCTTGCTCTTACTGGCAGCCAGTGCAGTTCTATGTGAAGAGATGTAGTAGGAGTTCTAGGTGGAACACCAAAAATTAGTCTTGCGGCCCTGTTAAGAACAGACTGAACTTTCTTTAAAATATAATTTGGAAGACCCACCAACAGGGCATTGCAATAATCAACACGAGAGAAGACCAATGAGTGAACCAACGTCAGGAGGCAACGTCTGGTTATAAACGGCTTCATCAAATAGAGATTTCTGATGTGCAAGTAACAACTTTTAACTATCTGGTTTACATGCTCTTTGAAATCTAATTGGGAGTTCACATATACACCCAGATTTCGAACAGAGTTGGCCGGTCGCAGCTGAGATCCACCCACATTGATGGAGAGGGCACCTACTATATCATCAGCTCTTCTATTTCCTCGGATGATGAGAATATCAGTTTTACCATCATTTAGTTTAAGTTTTCTCGCTCTCATCCACTTCTTGATATCAGACATCAACAATTCCATCTTACTCCGTATATCAACTATATTTGTGATTCTCACATAAATCTGGGTGTCATCTGCATAAAAGTGAAAGGTGACATTATGTGCACGAAGCAGAAGAGACAAACTGCTGATATAAATTATAAATAGGATAGGACCTAAAACTGATCCCTGCGGAACACCATACTGCAGGGGTGTCGAGTCCGAGACCACTTGATTTACCATCACACTCTGGGATCTACCTGACAAGTACGACCCAAGAAGCAAGAGAGCGGAGTCACGCACACCACAATCATAAAGATCACTCAATAACAACTCGTGATCCACTGTGTCAAAGGCCGCAGAGAGATCAAGCAAGACCAATAGTGAGGCCACACCATTGCAAATGTTCTCAACTAGATCATATGTACTCTAATCAATGCTGTTTCAGTTGAATGATGCTGTCGGTAAGCAGACTGAAAAATTGGGATAGTTTCATTCTGCTGAAGTAGTGGTTGTAATTGGTCAAGTATTGCACGCTCTAATATCTTTGATATGAAGGACAGGTTGGAGACAGGACGATAGTTCAACATGTTCTCAACATCAAGTCCAGGTTTCTTTAGAGTAGGTCGGAGTAGTGCATGCTTTTCAGAATGTGGGAAGCTACCTTCAGAGAAGCACTTATTAATTATTTTGGAAATAAACTCAACTGTGTGATCATAGACTCTTGGTAGCTTGGAAACATTTATGGGATCCAACGGGCAAAATGTTTTATTGAGGTTTCTTATGTAGGACGAGATCATGTCCACCTCTACTGAGTGAAAGGATGAGAGGACACTATTAGGAATGTGTCGGGGTTTTATTATTATTATTATTATTAATTTTTATTTTGCCAATCAAACATACAATATATGTAAATTTTACAATAAAATTATACCATGGCTGCGCCTTTTGAGAACAATCTCTTAAAGGCACCTTGAATACAACTCGATGGTTATTTTACATACAGTAAGATTATTAAAACATATCATATTATATAATTATAGCTAATGAGGCACAGCCCCAGCCCCGCAGCCACAGCAAGAAGGGATTCGGAACAGTGGCCAGGTATAATTACCTAGCCATCACCCCGAACCACCCCCCACCCAGACCGCTGTGGGTAGAGCAAACCCCAGCCTTATATACAGTACGGTACCTACATATTGATCAACACCAGAACAGTATCTTAATTTGTTTCCGATATAAAGGTGATTGTAATTTAGGGTTGTGGCAGTTTTATTGTCAAATGTTAAGTAAGATTAATATTTAGACATTAGTGAAGATTTGAGTGATATTTTGAAACTAGGCAGAGTGGGTTTATTTTGTAAGTCAGGAGACAACTGATTCCAAACTTTCGCACCATGGTATTTTATTGATGTCTGGGATTGTCTAGAGGTCATTAGGGGAATATTTAAAGAATTTATATTTCTTAACCCTCTCCGACATATGACGCGATTTTGAGCCTATTAGGGATACTTTAAAACCTTTGTTACTATCAGGGGTATTTAGCAACCTTTAGTTTAGTTACTTCAACCTCTGCAGTTGTCTTTGAGTTAGCTGTGGGCAGAAAACTAATTTTGGAGAGGTAATTATAAGAGTGAGATAACTCTATTTCTTATTATTAATCTGTCAACCTCTGCGTCATATGAGTCTGAAAGGGTTAATGCATACCTTTCATTTTCACGATGTCTAAATAATTCCACATTGTTATAGCCATTTAATGCTTTGTATACAAAGATAGCACTGCAAAATATGTTAATATCTTCAAATTTTAAGAGATTAAGTTGTCGAAATAATTCATTGGTGTGAGCATATTTGGAGTTGGAGTACAACTGAAAGTTCTTCACCAACAGAAGCATCATCCAGTTCCTGTCTTATGCGAGTTATCTTGCCAGCAAAAAATGCCACAAAGTTGGCAGCCAACTCGGCATCGGGTACAGAAGGTCTTAAGCTTACTCTTGTTTTTCCAAGTAAACTGTTTACAATTGAAGCCAACCTCCTCTGGTCGTTACCACATGAGTCAACTTTTCCCTGATAATACACTTTCTTTTCATCTTTGATTGTGTGGACCACAGCTCTTCTGGCTGACAGATATTGCAACCATGTAGAGTCTGTTTTATTTTTCCGCCATTCACGTTCAGCTCTTCTACGCGCTCTTCTAAGAAATTTAACTTGAGTGCTATACCAGGGTGAATCATCTCGTACTATGATTTTCTTCTCTACTTCTGGACAGTGATGATCGAACACTAATTTAAGTGCATTTCCATGTACCTCCACCAGCTCATCTGAAGTAAGGTTGGAAGTATCAATACTTCCCAAGTACTGTTTTACTTCACTGCTAGCCAAATTTTGGTCTGTATTTTTATAATTTCTAAATCTGATTATTTTTTCATGTGTGAGTGGCTTAGGGAAATCAAAGCTGAAAGTAATCAAAGCATGATCAGAGGTATTAGGGTCAGCATTCTCAACATCAACATCCAGAACACCACCACAACCCACAGGAGAGAAAACCAAGTCAAGGGTGTGTCCTAAGATATGAGTTGGGTGGGACACATGGTTTACAAAATTGTTCTGATCAGTCAACTCAAGGAACTCAGGAGAGAATGGCTTCAGATGAGGGCTGTCAACCCAGTAATTAAAATTTCCACATATCAAAAGTCTTCCGGTTTTAGCAGAAAATTCCTCGAGAAACTGCCCAAACTCTTCCATAAAACCCCTATTTATTAGTGGCCCCTCCATCATTGACGAACATGCCTATTACATAAGGCATCCTCTTCAAACACTAATCCGCCATAGTTTGAATCTACCGCGCAGAGCATTTAAAAAACTGAGGAGCCTTCATCATGAGCGCACGCGACCTCACTCATGGCTTCAGTCATTATGAATTGGGTTCTCACTACGAAAAAACTTCGTAAAAAATAAAAACAAAAAGAAAATAAGAATAACTATCCAATAAGCTTTCCATCATATCGTGGATGTACTTGTGTGGATCTTTGACCAGACGCTGATTCAGGCGTCATTCTTCCTTCTTTGCTCTGCGCTCAGCCTGCCCGGACGTGTCTCCCCACGCTCCGCTGGTTCCGCATTTGCTGCGTCCCTAGTGAGTTTTTTCTCATTTGTTTACTCCGGGATGTATCGAGTAAGGTTAGGATATGCGTAGCAGGAGTGTCCTGGGCTGGTTGCCCGCAGTGCAGTGTATTTTGGGTCGTGTGTTTGGGGCATCTATTTCGGATGTACCCTCGTGGTCCTGTTGTGGACTTGTGATCTTTTCACAGTTGAGTTAGCTTGTGATGCAGGCGGCTTTCATTACGCGATTAATTAGGCTGCCTTTATCTTTCTGATGAGGTAAGCGTTGCTTACTGACGTTCCCAGCGTATTTTTCTTCACTTAGTGAAGTTTTTTCTGGGTCCCGAGTCAGTCTTCCCTTTGCCGGAAGAAGTTTTTGCTACAGTGGTGTGTTGGCGGTGGTTCCTGTTGTTATATTTCCAGTGTTTTTTGTTTATATTTCAACATTTCTTATGCCGTCTACTTAGGCCTAGCCAGCCGCTCGTAGCTTTGCCACATGTACAAGTGTTATTGTTTATTTTATAAATATGTCCTACTGTGTCATGTGTATCCGGGTTTAGTTGTGTATTGGCTAATTCCACGGACTATGTTTGTTTCCTGGTTTAGTTGTGTATTGGCTAATTCCACGGATTATTGTGTGGACCTAGGCTAGTCGTGCTTGGCTTTCCTTCGAGTCCGATGTTCGTTCAGATGGTTCTGAACGGGGTGGGTTACCTTCCGGCGGGTTTTTTCTCGGTTTCACCATGAAAAAAACCCGGCCGAGAGCCGTGTTGGGCCACACGTGGTTTCAACACAGGCTTGTGTCCCCGGCGATGAGGTGTCTGTGGCTCTCCAGGACTGCGTCTCTGTGTTGGTGCCTGTTTTCAGGCTCCCTTTGATTCCCGGCGGAGTGGCTGTACCCATCTAACATTGTTCATGCGGACATATGTTATGAAGTTTTTCTACCCGGTTTTACAAACCACAGAAAAAACCTAGCTGTTGTTAAGGGCTTTCCTCCCCGGCGATCTTTTACAAAGAAGTGGGGACAGGAACTTATGGGGTTAACGTTTTGACATCTAACCCGGCGGGTGCACCTTGGTAGGGTGGGATGAACAACTAAGTCATTCAGTTAGTTAACCGATCCATTTTAGTGATACTATATGTATCGCCGCCTTTACACTTACGGCGATTGAAGGTTCAATTAGGGTTAACATCGTTTTTACACCCGGCGGGTGCTCCTGGGTGGAGGAAATAAGGAATTTACAATTCAATTTCGATTAACCACTTAATTGAGAGATACGTTTATGTATCGCCGCCTTCAAACTTACGGCGATCTTTTGTGACAATTCGTTAGATATCAGATCTCGTATCAGCCTGCCCTGTGTTATTCTACTAAAATAATTCAAGGGCTGGCGTCTTTGTGGGGGGTTGTTTTTCCAAAAAATTGAATCTTGAAACAGTCACCACCAGAAAGACTATAAACGCCATGCTGGTCCTTTATATTATGTCAGAGGGTATTCTTCACTTTCTTAAAAAGATATGTTTAGATATTCTAAACCCCGCCGCGTAGCGAGCTGTGATCGTTGTGTCATTACATCTCGTTACCCGGTGGGTTATTAACACTTGTGTGCGAACATGTTGGGTTAACCTTATGAGCATTAATTCCTGGAAATTTTCTTTTTTTCCAGAGCTGGGCTCCGGCGGACCAATACAGACCCGGCAGTAGTTTTCCCCACCAGTCTCTGTCATGGCTACCTTGGCCCCAGTCTTTGCTTTATGCACTACCCCTACCTGTGCCGGTATCCCTCTTTTTGCGCACACTCTTTGCATCAAGTGTGTTAAATGTCTAGACCGTTCAAGGGGTCTGTGGGTGATGCGCAACTGTTCCTTTTGCTCCCAATTAAGTGTCAAGGTCCTCCGCGACAATGATAAGACCGCAGCGGTCGCATTAAGAGAGGTTAGGCAACAGATGTCAGCATACACGACGATTGTAGCTCATAAGTCACTTCAATGTGACAACGTCCCTCTTTGGGATAGACTGCTTTTCGAACACCCTCCCCCTAAACGTTCCTCTCGAGTAACTAGTAATAAGCCGGCGGAGACTGGTCAGGGTTCTGTGTCTTCTGCTGCTACTCCGAAACGTCCAAGAGAGCCTACACCCCCGGCGACCGCCTCCTCGTCTCGGGAGAGATCTCGGTCTAGGTCACCTCTCAGACACCAGCCATCTAGTCTTGCCTCTTCACCATCGAGTAAGAAGAGTAAGACGGAAAGTTCCACCAGTGGTCACGGCGATAAATCCTCCAAATCAAAGAGTAGTTCACGGTCACACCGTAGCCATAAATCTTCCAAAAAGGATTCCCATAATAGAAAGGCCTCCCTACATTCGCCAGTTTCTAGTGCTTCTCATCGTACCTCTACCCCAGACAGAGTTTGTGTTAGGTCTCAAGGGTCCAGTACGGTGCCTATACCTAAAGATGATTTACCCATTAACATTTTAACCCTGGAATTGGAGAGTTCAGGGGGATCAGTGATTGAGAGTGTTTCAGACTCCCAAGAGATTGTAGGCCAAGGCCTCGGTGTTTGGCGATTTTCTCGGCCGGGGTCTGACCACCCACTTCCGACTCAAACTAGTCACACAGTAGCTGACGTCCACAGGGACGCGGCGATCCCATCCTCTATTCCTGACTTATCTTGGCAACAAGGTACCCCAGCTTCGGCGGGATCTTCTCAGGAGGATCAGGAGGAGAAAGACGAGGTTTCAATAATTTCGGATATGGAAGGGCAAGAGTCAGGTTCAGGCTTAGACGCCGCGCAGGATATTAATGATTCACCAGTGAGTACATCATCAAGTCAATTTGTCACTGCACAGGAAATTGATGGGCTACTTAGTCATGCTTTATCAAAAAAAATTGGCCAACAACAGGAAACTCCCACAGTGGACTTGGGAGCTCCCACAACAAGTTCTACGGTACGGCCTCTGATGACTTCTATTGCTTTAACTAAGATCCCTCACCCTCCCACTCTGTCACCATCAGTGGTTACTAGGCCTGCTACGGCGACATTGACCACTTCGAATGTAAGGGTTATAACGGATGTCAATCCACCCCCTCTAGACAAGGCACCTCTCAGAAAGGTAGCTATGCCCTTGCTTTACGGATCAGACGAGTCATGGGTCCTTTTGACCTCCACTAAACCAGAGCTCGCCCAACCTACCTTGTCAGGGGAACTCCCAGTACCGCGTGAGTGGGTCATCCAGGGCAATAAATCAAAGAAATTAAGGGCCTTGGATACTTTGGGAAATGTACTAGACGTTAATATAAAGGCTATACCTAGTTATTATCACCAAGACTATTTTGTGTATGCTACTAAGCCAGCTTTACCCCCTGCCTCAGCTTCAAAATTGTTTTCAGACTGGTCTAAGCTGGATGGGTTTAATGACATTAAGACTCTCTCAGCTCTCACTCCAGAACTTGATTTACAAACCGTCACAGACGAAGCAGCTAATCCAGTCTTGAAGGTGGGGCAGTTGGGTCCAGGACCTTGGGTGGATTGGGAGACAGAGGCTCAAAACTTTGCGACCACATTTACTTCCAAAACTTCCCACCAGATCCCTCAAGATACTCATTCGTGGTTCTCCATGCCAGTGTGTTCTGCCGGCGGAGTCCCTTCAGCTTTGTTTGCTTTCTTAGCTGCCCCTAAAATTAATCTTTGTGAGCTAAAAGACCCTTTCACTACCCCTACCCCAACTCACCTAGACCGAGAATTTAGGCTAAGCTTTTCGCCTGTTCTCTCAATACATAGTGTCTCAACAGGTAGCAAAGTCTTTGCTCCGGTCCACTCAGGCAATCGCAGACGCGGATGCCAGACGATCGGTTGAATTGTCCCGGCGACTGCTTCTTCAGTCGTCAATCCAATCTCTGGGTGACATCTGCACCGCCTTGCTTGAGGCGGTACGAGCGAGACAAGACCTCAGAATGTCTTTAGTCCGCAAACTGCCTGATCGCATTGCGAATCAGGTGGTCATGTCACCAGTGCTTACTCCCTCTTTAATGTCCCCTGACGTGTGGCGAACGGTGTTTAATATGGCGCAGGCCTTTAAACACAGTCCCGCCCCTTCTAAGAAACCTGCCTTTAACTTCCCCAAACCCAGGCCAGCCGCTAAAGCTCAGCCGGGGGATCTAAGCCCTTTCTTCCACCTAAGTCCTCCCCCTCCCCTCAAGGTCAGTACAGGCATAGACAGAGTAGGTTTTCAGGTCAGAGAGGACGCGGCCATAATAAGCCAGGTCAGGGCCCGTCTTCGGCCAACACCAGCCAGCCGGCGAAGCGTCCAGCACCACCAACCCCACCATAAAAAAACTAAAGTCTCTCTCACTCCCGGTGCCAACCTTAAGGCCGGCGGATCCGAGGGTAGTACAGCCGGCGAACCCTTGTCTGCTAACTGGGTCGTTCCGAACGTGTCACCAAGCATGGCCGTTAAACACTTGGGCACGGATGGTGGCACGCAAAGGCATCACTTGGCAGTGGCTCCGGCGACCTCGCTTACGTCAGCCGACAACGGCGAATTTTGTTTCTTTAGAGGTGGAGTCACTGGTCCAGGAAATGATTGCAAAGAATGTCATCATCCCGGTCCCCCCAAATTACCCTGTATTCACGTCCAAGCTATTTTTGGTTCCCAAAAGGGACAGTGTTCAGATGAGACCGGTCGTAGACCTGTCTTATCTGAACCTTCACATTCACAACGAGTCTTTCCGAATGTTAACAGTACACCAAATCAGGCTAACACTTCCGCCGGGAGGTTGGATGTGTTCCCTAGACCTGACAGACGCCTATTGGCACGTATCGGTCAACAAAAGATTTCAAAGGTTTTTGGCCTTACGGATCAGGCACCAAAATTTTGTTTTTCAACGGATGCCATTCGGTTTGAACCTGGCACCTCGATTATTCACGAAATTAGTCCGGCAAGCCCTGATGCCGTTGTTAAAACAAGGAATCAGAGTTTTGTGGTACCTAGACGACTGGCTGGTGGTGGCAGAGACACAACAATTATGCATCAAACATGTCAACATCATTTTAAATCATGTCAAAACTCTAGGGTTCAAGGTAAATCTGGTAAAGTCAAACCTGGTTCCCTCACGAGTAATTCAGTGGATAGGGCTGGTCTGGGACACGGCCGCTCTCACTCTGAGTCAGAGTGTGGACAATCGCAACAGGTTTCGCAGGAAACTGTTCATGTTTCTTCACAGTCTGACTACGACGCGGAGGGTCTGGGAGTCTCTGGTCGGCTCTCTCAACTGGATTCAACTAACTGTTATGTTGGGCCGGTTGAAAGTAAAACGTTTAATATTGGAAGGCAACAAATATTTCCCACTCTTACCGGCGGGAAAATTATGGCCCATCCCGAAATTAATCCACACCTTACTAGCGGTCTGGGCGAAGAGGGAAACGTTGCACTCAATAATGTCATGGACCTCTCCTCCGCCAACGGTATGGGTAGACACGGATGCGTCAGGCACAATAGGTTGGGGATTTCAGTCAAATCAGGGGTTCAGCAGTTCACTGTATTCAGAAACAGGGGTCAACGAGGTCAAGGAGGTTGCTAAACGTGTCGGAAGAGATTTTTACTCTAGCCAACAGACTAGACATTTATCTTCACGCATCTTATCTCCCAGGCGTAGCAAACGTCTGGGCAGACGCTCTGTCCCGGAGACAGAGCACGACAGTAGAATGGGAGCTCAAGCAACCCATTTTCAACCTAATGATTGCAGAGCTCTCCCATCCACAAGTGGATCTGTTTGCGTCCGAGGAGACTCACAAACTCCCTCTATACCTCACCCGCCGGACGAAAACGCCGGCAGGGAGGCCAGACGCCCTAGTGACAGACTGGAACAGATGGAGCTCCATCTATCTGTTTCCGCCGCCAGATGCGTCACTAATGTGCCACGTAGTGAACAAACTACGAGATTATCGAGGCTCAGTCTCACTAATCGCGCCCCTGTGGCCGGCGCAGTTGTGGTACCAGCAATTGAAGACGTGGTGCCCGCACCCGGTGTCGCTCCCGGTCGGGTATTTCCACTTAGACACGATTGGCAACCTAGCGACCTCGCTGACTTTTGCATTATGGACATTCAGGAGGCCAAGTGGCTAGCACCATACGGTAGAGATGTGACCAATAAATTATTAAATCAATATACTCAGTCTACGAAACGACAGTATCACTCACATTGGCAAGCCTTTACTTCTTGGATCATTAGAACAGAACAGACTGTGCCATCAGTAGCTTTAGTTTTTAATTATTTAAATTATCTGTTTGAGCAGAAACATTTATCTGTGGTAACGTTAAAAAATCACTTAACTGCAATTAGAGTGCCCTTTTTAGACCTTACAGGTCTCTCCATACCGGTGGCGGAGGAAACAGGTTTTATGAGAGCTTGTTTTAAACTCCGTCCACCTCATGCCTACTTGGTCTCTGGACAAAGCTTTGTCTTTACTTCACTCTCGTCTGTACCAAAATACTGCAGATTTTGCATTACTCTTAAAAAAGGCTGTATTCCTTTTGGCTTTGGCCACCGGGAACAGAGTGTCTGAGCTGGCGGCGATGAGCAACACACCTAATTGCCTTAGGTTTGGTAGACTTAATGAATGTATTCACATTGCACCTTCCCCGGGATTTGTAGCCAAGAATGAGCACAGTGCACACGTGTTTTCTGAGTTACGGTGCCGGCGTTAAAAAGGGGAAAGGTGCATCATAATCTATGTCCAGTGCAAGCTCTAACCAAATATTTGAGAGTAGCTCCTCTAAACCCCCAAGGTGCTTTATGGGTAGCGAGTACGGGTAAACGCTTACTGAAACGGAGATTAGCTTCTCTTCTGGTCGAAGTCATTAAAGAGAGTAATCCTGGCGTTGTGGGTCGGGCCCACGATTTACGCAAATGGGCAGCCTCTTTACGTTTCCTGAAGAATTTTTCAGTAGAAGATATTTCGTCCACTCAGTTGTGGGCGTCTAATCATACGTTTTTTGACTAGATACTTGTCAGTTGCTCTAGATAAACCTTCCTTACCATGTATAGCTTTAAGGCAGAGGGTCTAGGTGGCCCTTCAGTCACTTTTATTTACTTTCAAGAAAAGGGGGGGGGGGGGGGGGTGCAGTCAGTTAACATAGGACACCCTAGACCCTGCCGGAGTGTGAGAGCTGTGATACAATTTATGGTTAATGTGATATGAAAATTTCTCTGCGAGAAATTGTGCTAGTACAATGTTAGTACAAAACAACGGGGTTGTTATAGTAGTTTTAGCTGCGAAAGCAATTTAATATTAAACAGTGAAGATCTTTTGCAATTTATCTCCACGATTATTTTGGGGTTTATTATGTGCACATGTAAACTTATAACTTGTTATTTTTGTCACCACTCATTGAGTGGGGTGCCTTTGTAACTACAGATCTGTTTCAGAATCTTCAGAGTTACCCTTTTTTGTCAAGCAGGCTTCTTTGAAGCACGCACCTGCCTGAACCCCTTTCTTGTATATATATGGGCTACGCCTTATTAAATATATTTTCAAAGTAAGAATACTATGTGGTTGTTTTTATTATCTGCTTTTCTAGAGTTATGATATGATTACGAATGTCCCCCTCCAGTCTAGAAATCAGGCATGTTCGTCAATGATGGAGGGGCCACTAATAAATTATAGGTTTGACTCCTGTAAGGAGATAAAGAAAACCTAATATTTAGTAGTGGCCCCGTAATCATTGACGACTGGGGCCCTCCCGACCATCCCCTTCCCATTCGTTGATGTATTAAGGATTTTGGTTTACTTGATATGTCAGTGAAGGAAGAATGACGCCTGAATCAGCGTCTGGTCAAAGATCCACACAAGTACAATCTACGATATGATGGAAAGCTTATTGGATAGTTATTCTTATTTTATTTTTGTTTTTATTTTTTACGAAGTTTTTTCGTAGTGAGAACCCAATTCATAATGACTGAAGCCATGAGTGAGGTCGCGTGCGCTCATGATGAAGGCTCCTCAGTTTTTTAAATGCTCTGCGCGGTAGATTCAAACTACGGCGGATTAGTGTTTGAAGAGGATGCCTTATGTAATAGGCATGTTCGTCAATGATTACGGGGCCACTACTAAATATTAGGTTTTCTTTATCTCCTTACAGGAGTCAAACCTATAATCTGTGCCACGATGGCCAGGCCTATAGACAACTGCCATTCTTAGAATTTGTTGATGGAGTTTTATTTCCACTTCCAACAGTTCATAATAAAGAGGGGCTGGGTTATGGCTTATTTGCAAGATATTCACCAGAAATGTGGAGTAGACAACTGCCACTCCACCACCCGGATGATCTCCCCTAGGCCTAGGAACATTTATTATGGAATGGGTTTTAGGCAATGCCGCCTGGATAATATTCAGATCTGACTCGAACAACCAGGTCTCAGTGAGACATAATACATCAAGGTTACGTTCATCCAAGATCTCGCAAATACGATCCATTTTGTTACGCAAGGAACGAACATTCAACAGACCCAGTTTCAACCGGCTCCCGTGTGCATTTTTCAGTTTTTGAACCTACAAAATTGGTGTTTTCAATAACTTTATTTCTCTGAGCTGTCATTAGAGGACAATTTCTACTTGAGGCGAAATGATTTGGCGGCTCCGTAACTGATGTGGAGCTCATACAATTTATACATTTGGGGGAAGTCTTGTTGGTGCAGTCTTTTGAGTTATGAGTACCGGCACAGAAGTTGCATTTTGGATCCTCATTTTTCCGATAACACCTGTCACTGGTATAGCCAAAGCCCTGGCAATGGTAACATTGTGTTACCCAGAAGCGATCGTATGCACAACATCTCACAAGTCCAACATACACAGAATTGCCATCATCCACAATGGAAGAGCGTATTTCAGGTGACATTTTTACTACCGCAGTCTTTGTGTGTGCATCACTCTTTTGCTTGGTGAATAGCAAATTCATAGCTAAGCCATCGTCGACCAGGGACTTTATTCTTGGGTTCTTGTTGAGAATGCTGGGAATGATCTCATTATCCTCAGCGTCATTAGCAATGCCTATCAGAGTAATTTTTGGCATCATCTTCTTTGGTTCGGAGACACTGAAGGCATTGTCCATCCCCAAACACTGATTGATGGCCCTTCCTGCATCTTCTTTGGCTTTCTTGGGTGGAAGTCGTACCACCAGTACACCTGAATCAGTTCTAGTTAACTTGTTAACCGGAACCGAAGCCAAAGCAGTCTCGATTGCCTTTGTATCTGGTGGGCTTACTGGCTCGGAGGATCGGTCTTTTGGCTTCACTACCAGGACCTGATGGTCCCAGACAGTTTTTTTCTTTCCACCATCTACCACCTCAGTGGTGCGTTTGGTCGGCTCCTTTTTGGTCTCTTCAAATGTTTGCTGAACTATCTTGGCAAACAAGGGAATGTCGGGGGCAGCAACTTTAGTCTCAAGGATATCTATTCTGTTACCAATACTCTCTATCTCCACGGCCACCGCAGCAAGGGCACCCTTCACTTCGTTTACAATGGCAGTCTTCACTTCACCAACTAGGGCAGCCGTCAGGTCATCCAAGGTCCTGCCGACTAATTGCTGCGTCCTTTGCAGCCAGGGGGGTGGTATCGCAAACAGTGCAATGCCATTTAAATCCAGGTTTCTTCTTTGCAAGTACTCTGTGGTCCTCATCATCAACATTTATACAGTTAACGTGAAAATAGGTACCACACGAGTAGCAGCCCAGCGATTTGGCCTTGCCCACAACCTTCCCACAACTACAACTCTGCTTGCTTGCTGCCATTTCAGTGGAAGTAACCAATAATTAAAAACAAAAACACCTGTATTTCGTATCTGATTAAAAATAAGAGAAAACCCTAGTTTAAAAAAAAAAAAAAAAAAAAAAAAACGTGAAAATAACTACCTGGGACAGACCCCAGGTAGCGCCGTCCCCGTCAGTGCCACCACAATGGAAAAAAATTAAAATGGAAAAGAAAAAAGGGAAAGTGGTGTCTGCAAGGTCACCGCGGGCAGGTGGGGATCGACTTGGCTACCCTTTGGGGGTAGCCCAACCGAGATGCGTGGAGAGACCACGCACAGGATGGCAGATGTGTGTGGTGCAAAAACTTTAACCAATTTTGCACACTGTTTTTAGCTTATAGCAGTGACAATACAATTTCCACGGTACTCAGCAAGACCCTATTGGTTACGATACTGCCACTGCGCAAAGCCACAGAATAAGAGAATAACAGGGAAAATAGGTGATAACTGAAGGAGGGGAGGAAAGTGGGGAAGGAGGGGAGGTAGAGGAGTGATATTTTGCATGGCCCAGGGGCAAAAAAACATAAAAAAAAAAAAAAAAAAATCAATAAAAAAAAAATCGGTTTAAAATTTTTTTTTTTTTTCCCTGACTCTTAAGAGTCTTCCCGCAGTCCGCCGGGGGAACTCTTAAGAGTCTTCCCGCAGTTCCCGGGTTAACAGTAGCGGAAGTCCTCGCCACCGAAGTATTTGGTAACTTCGGCCTCCCTACAGTGCAATTCTCCGATAATGCCCCCGAATTCTCTGGCCAAGTCTGGGAACACTTCTCCAACATCTGTGGCATGAACGTGTCACACTCGTCCCCCTACTAGCCACAAGGAAACTCTGTTTGCGAGAGGAGCCACAAAACGATCAACAACTAGATTAGGACTCACCTCATCGCCCTTCAATCACAAGATTGGTCTGATCCAGTGGGGGATGAATTCGTGCCCCAGAGAAGATGGCATCACCCCCCACGAGAGACTATACAGTATGGTGTGGCACCCTAGCTGCTGCCGTTCCGCAATTTGACAAGATCACCTAGCCACTCCAACGTTTCCACCGACCCTCTACACCTAAAAAACGTTCTCCACACTGCACAAGTCTGCCAGGACGTAACCCAAGACATCACCCCCCCGCAGAGCCCCTACGCCGTGGACGACTAGGTCATGATTGCCAAACTACCCATCTCCAACAAGCTAGGCCCCAGGTACGTTGGCCCCTACAAAGTCACGAAGGTCCCCAACCCTTATAAGATTTTCGTGAATTATCACGGGCCAGGGGGCTAGGAATCCTCCTCCCCTTGTATAATTCTCCTACTCGATGAGACAAAGGGGCGAGGGAACGCGAAAGTGGTCCCGGACCCTGAGAATAGGAACTTCAAATGTTGTTTCTGTTCGGGCTCTGCCTCGTGTTGGCAACCCTCAGCAATGGGATATGTGCCTGAGTACATACTGTACATACATACATACATCACAGAGAGTCTCTGGTTTACCGAAACCGCTTCGTGAGGATTTACCGTCCTCTGACTATGGAAGGGGACAAGTTGTTGCCCCCACAGAACCCTATTTCGCCGACCACGCCGCAGCTCAACTTGCCTCGCCGCCAAACCCACCGTGATTTCCAAGCCCCCTCACCTCATCCATCACCACCTCTCTCTCCCCCTCTTTTTCACCTTCTCCAGCTAACCCTTCTTTTCTGCCTCTTCGTCAACACCCCACAGATTATTCCCTTCCCAGATGCCTTCCCCCTTCTTCAATTCCCCCTCGCATATTCTCTTCGCCCTCGCCTTACCCACCCTCGCTGGGCCTTACCCCAACGTCCTTTGATAACCCCACCTTCTAAACTCAAACGCTTTCAACCTACCATCAATCACAGATCCTCACCTTCCTCCACCTCACCCCTTTCATCAGCCACTTCGTCAGCACCCTCACTCCTACCTTCTCAACCCTCACCCACCACCCCTTTTTCCACTCGCACACAAAACCCTACTTCCCACACACCATCTTCTTCCCCCTCTTTTTCCCGCCCTTTCATTCCCCACCGCCTCGCACCACCCCTACGCCCCTACCCCTCGAGCAGATCCCACCCAAATCTTCCATCCCCGATCCCATCATCCGCTCACCTTCTCTATTTATCATTGACGATTTGCCTTAAACAGTAATGGACCTCTTTGAACCCCAAAGTCAGCTGTTCAAATCAACAGCTAGAGACCAAACATAGTAAGCATACGGTCAAAATCACGTACGGGATCGTCCTTATGATCGGGAGCTCACTACGAAAAAACTTAAATAAAAAATAATAAAAAACAAAAAATATTAGAACTAATAATCTGCTATGCTTCCCATCGTGTGGATGTTGATAGCGTGGGTTCGCCCGCAGACGCTGAAGCGCCATTCTCCCTTCTCATTCCGGGACTCGTTGCCGTCGGACGTGCGGTTTTGGACCTCTCTTCATTCTTCGGTCTGAGATAGGGAGTGTTTTGCTCATTTGTATTAGCTGAGATGTTTTAGAATAGATTTGGATTAGATAGGTCGGGCGTTCCGATTGGCATGATCCCCAGGAGTGTGTTATTTAAGGGTGCTTAGGCTGGCGTCCCCTCAGTTCCCCTATGGGCGAGGCCGCCATTGTTTTATTGTTATTATTGCTCTATTTTTAGCCTAGCTAGTGTTGTGTGAGGCTTTTTACTACAGGGCAACACTTTTTGGCTACCTTTCTGGTCGGTTAAGCATGTTTTCCTCATCGGCAGTTTCTATAGTTTAATCCTTCCCGCCCAGGCAGCATTTTAAAATGATACAGCGGCAGATGGTCAGGAGCCTGGGTGTCATTTTAAAATCCGTAAGCTTGAAAGCCTATTAAGCGTGTTTTGAAAGCCGTGTGTCCGACGTATGTAAACAAGCGTCTTTGCGTCACCGCACCTCCGAAAACAAGAAGGAGAGTCGGAGTTTGTTATTGTGTTGTCTGCTAGAACAGATTTAGTGTT